>BOPN01006405.1:50000-52500 GCA_017312705.2 Penaeus japonicus
CTAGTTTAAAGAAACAGCAATAAAATTTCCAATAGAATCTGAAGGAATACGTGTACATTTAATTTTGTCGATAGAGACACCAACACATTTTTACTCAACATTTTTACTTTTCACTCAAACTTCGGTTTTGAGATGTGCTTATTACCCCCGACTGCTATGTTCCCTAGCTCGAAACATTTAGAAATAACAATAGAACTTCTAGGGAATGCGAGAGGAAATGTATACATCTAAATTTGCTAAGAGAGAGACACTATAATGCGACTTTTCTGACGTTTGGCCCAACATCCGGTTCACAAAGACGAGGTCTGCAAACGAATTCAATTGAGATAGGTGGCTGAGCAATGGATTAGAAATTCATCGCATAATTTCTGATGAAATTCACCTAAGATCTAGAACCTTCTAGAGTCTTTGAAGACATGGAATGATAAGGATGAGTTTGAAAGGAGGAATAGTAGTAGTATGAGTGTGATGATAATGATAATAACGGGGGTTATGATGATGATGATGATTATGATGACGGTGATGATGAAGATGGGGATGATAAAGTTATAATAATGATAGTGATGATGATGATAAAAATCGTAATAGCATTAATTGTAATACTGTACTGGTAATGATAGTTATAATAATGATAATGATGATCATAATGATTATTATTATAACAATATCATCAGAGATAATGATAATAATTAAAAGGGAAGAAGGAGGAGGGAGAGGGAGAAGAGCAAAACGATAATGATGATGATGATGATCACAATAATAATGATAATAGTTAAAAGGATAACAAAATGACGTCCAAAACTTTACTGAAACACAAATCCTGATAAATGATACGAGAAAGTAATTTGCATAAACTGAGTCAAGAATCGTAAGCAGTGAGTGAAGTCGCTTCAATTTGCACCACTGTTCAAAGAAAAAAAAAAAAAATACTGAAGTTGCTACGATTTCATTTGAAGATATTGAACGTAAAAAAAGTACACTGTTTTTCATCTCTCTCTCTCTAAACAAACTAACGAAACAAAAAAAAAACTTTAGTTACTACGATTTCACTTAAAGAAATTGAACGTAAAAAAGTATATTGTTTTACATCTTAAAAGCGCTTCTTACTTTAAGGCGTCTTCTTAGAAATCGAACAATATCAAATACGATGGTGATTTCAATGCCATTTTGTGTCGATTGTTTATGTGGCTGTTTGGCTGTCTCTTTTTTCAACATAATTTGATAAGATGGCTACCATATTTACATCCCCTCCCCCCTTTGTGAGGCTTATTCCCCCCCCCTTTTTTTGGTGTGAATATCATGAACCACATATTTAGCCCCCCCCCCCCCCTTTGCGAGGCTTATTTCCTCCCTCCCTCCCTTTTTGCTGTGAATATCATAAACTACATATTTACATCCCCCCCCTTTGCGAGGCTTATTTCCCCCCTCCCCCCTCCCCTTTTTGCTGTGAATATCATGAACAACCAGCGACTGGTCGACTTGTTGAAAGATCCCACAATACAGAAGAGAAGATGAAGAACCAGTTTTAACATCATCTTCAATTTCGTCTTCGGGTCATGTTTCAACATCCTTCTTTTGAGTATAATGTGAGGATGTGTCTGTCATCTTATCAACACGGTAGAGGGATCTGACATTCGCTAGGTCGCCATCTTGAATGTGGAGGCGGAAGATGCAACACAGCTCGTTGTGGAAAGTTGGAAAGATGTGGATGAATTGATATCGCTATCCATTAAGTGGAATTGGTGTGTTTCGATGCTTTATGTTGATTTTCATTCGTATTTCTTTTACAGATTGTCACTAACTCGTAGAAAGTGAGAGTGAGAGTGAGAGTGAGAGTGAAGGTGAGAGTGAGAGTGAGTGAGAGTGAGAGTGAAGGTGAGAGTTACAGTGAGAATGAGAGTGAGAGTGAGAATGAGAGTGAGAGTGAGAATGAGAATTAGAGTGAGAGTGAGAATGAGAGTGAGAGTGAGAATGAGAGTTAGAGTGAGAGTGAGAATGAGAGTGAGAGTGAGAATGAGAGTTAGAGAGAGAGTGAGAATGAGAGTGAGAGTGAGAATGAGAGTTAGAGTGAGAGTGAGAATGAGAGTGAGAGTTAGAGTGAGAGTGAGAGTGAGAGTTAGAGTGAGAGTGAGAGTTGTGGCAAGTTGAAAAGATGTGGATGAATTGATATCGATATCCAGGAAGTGGAATTGATGCGTTTCGATGCTTTATATTAATTTTCATTCTTATTTCTTTTCTATAGATTGTCACTAACTCGTGGAAAACGTAACGAGCAAGTGAGAGTGAAAGTGAGAGTGAGAGTGAGAGTGAGAGTGAAAGTGAGAGTGAGGGTGAGAGTGAGAGTAAGTGAGAGTGAGAGTGAGAGTGAGAGTGAGAGTGAGTGAGAGTTGTGGCAAGTTGAAAAGATGTGGATGAATTGATATCACTATCCAAGAAGTGCAGTTGATGCGTTTCAATGTTTTATATTAATTTTCATTCATATTTCTTTTACAGATTGTCA
>BOPN01006405.1:60000-62500 GCA_017312705.2 Penaeus japonicus
TTAATGAGAATGTACCAAAAATTTGCTTTATCATTTTTGTAAGAAAGATTGCGTTGACAAGGCCCAACATGGTTATTCATGTCCTGACTCGGTCAAGGGACTTTTTAATTGCAATGGCTCTACAAATAATAATAAAAAAGTTTCATTTTAACGACAAAATCTCAGTTTATGCTTCTTTTCTCTGCCAAAAGAATTTTCTTAACAAGAACAGCAGGGATTCCTTGCCAACACTATACGATTTTGCTCATATTTTACCTAGAGTATATACTGGCTTTATTCTAATTTTAGACAATGAATGGAGGAATATAGACACATGTAATATTCCTCTAGAACTGGTGAAGGAAAAAGACACATTTTTTTTTATAATAAACTTGCTTTAATTGAAGATAATGATTTTTTTTAGTCATTTTGCTTTACAGATGTTGGTCTTGCCTACAACCAATGAAAGATTATTTTCCAAAATAAATATAATAAAAACGGACGCCCGTAATCGACTACTGATGCCTGCTCTCCAAGCACTGGTCGTCATATCGGAGGCAGTGAATTTTAAACCATCAAAGGCAGTGTGTGATGCATTGTAGAATTAGTTTTATTTGTTCTGTTTTACAATGCAGGTATTATCTCTGCCGACATCCAATGCTGAAGCAGAACGATTACTTTCAAGGTTGAATTTAATTAAAAAGAAAGCCCAGGAAAAAATAAAAAACCCAATCACTAGCTGCCTTAATTACAGTATCTGACTTTGACTTTGTCAGAAAGTGTGGTGGAACAAGCCAGGTAAAGCCAAGTAAGAAGATGTATGAAACTGTAATATACCTGCAGTCTACATTGACATTTTTATATATCTATTACCCTCACATATGATAATACCTTCCAAAACACTCCTCCGTATTGACAAACAACAGATAAAACCCACCCTACACAAAAAAAATATCAAACAACCCAACACAAAAAACAAATTACACAAGTCTACCCTAAAACCAACCATTTTCTCTCACCAACCACACCAAAGAAAACGTGAGCTCAACGACGTCATTGTGTCCTCAAGGAATCACTTTCTGGCGACACGACGGAATGAGTATCGAGTATCGAGTAAGATTCAGGAAGTTTGGGAAGTTTAGGAAGTTTTATTTCAAGTGGGATCTGGCAGGTTATCTGTATGGAAGGTTCTGTAATTCTTTGCTAAGGGTGAGAATTAGGTGTGAAGTGTGTAGGGCTTAAAAGATGTACGTTATAAGTATGAAGATTTGCTTGACAAGTCCTCTAAAAAAGAATTAGTTTTGCTAAGAATACTTAATTAGATGCAGTTATACTGTTTGATTTCCATATACACGGAATGTCAACCTTAGCCTTAAGGTCATGCTCTTCCTACTAATGGCTTTATATAGGTCATTTAGGTGTGCAGAGCATCAGAAGACAGAAATCTTTATATGTGTGTGCCATACTCTCTATACTGAGCAATTTAGGTGGCTTTTACTATATATAAACTGCTGCATTTTCTATACCGAGCAATTTAGGTGGCTTTTACTATATATAAACTGCTGCATTTTCTATACCGAGCAATTTAGATGGCTTTTACTATATATAAAATGTTGCAATTCAGTCATGCACACTATCTGCCAGACTGAACAAGGGAGAGATGTCTGCAAGTGGTACTAAACCACTTAATGAAGCAGAAAGAATGACTGTATGTAGCCCTAAGGGAAGGAAAATTCAATCTTCAAGTAGGCATAATTTTTTGTCTTTACTACATCTTTAAGTGGTTGTCGGGAATCTGACGTCCATTACTTTCGAAAAAATTCATGATGTTCAGAGAGACGATCAGTTACTAAAACTCCGTGAAGTTTTCCCTAATGTAAGAACTTTATTGTGTAATAAATGTTTTTTGTGATGATTTATGACCCGACTCCCATTCTGGAGACTAGTATACCTCTGCATTTTTATACGTGTGCGTATGTGCTTTTATATTTTACTTGTGCGAGTATGCAAAATTATATATTTTCCCCTGGTATATATTTATGAAGTGATTTCTTCCTCAGGGTTTTGACACTTATAATTAACCATGGATGCAAGGGTGACCGTGAACTTTGTGTGCCAACGTTGCCTGCATCCTATCCAGTTGGATCCTGGATTCTCTCATCTAAATGAACATATCCTCGCTGAACTAGCATGTGAGTAGTATTTGTCGTATCGTTTTCGATTGAAACGATTTTTTATATGATCAGTTTACCGCAACGTTCGTTTCGAAATGTAAGAGTTTGTTCTAGTGTAGATATAATAGAACTTACCTGTTTATTCCACAGTGCCAATATTCCCTGGGGAAGAAGCAGAATTCGATGCGTCAGAGGTAGACAAACTAGTGCCACCACTACAGTTGACAGATTCCGGCCATCACCCTCATGGATTCACCTTAGTAGGCGAGTCTGGGGATACAGAGAAATCACAACCGCTAAAGGTATAATTCTTTTTATTATATTTTGATTGCATGAGGAGAAATTTT
>BOPN01006405.1:70000-75000 GCA_017312705.2 Penaeus japonicus
ATCTATAAGAATCATGTAATTTGGATAAAAAATATACTAGCTGTTAATATCTGGTAATTACACATTTTGTACTGGGATTATTTTATATAATACTATGATGTTCGGACAGCATTTTGTCCTAATTTGAAAATGTCATGAAAAGTGCCAGGTCATAATTAAGGAAGTACCGTTAATGTTAATGGCAATCCAAATAATACGGACATGACCAGTTGGTCCAACTTTTGCCTGCTTAATTACAGTGGACCTAATCTTTGCCGAGGTAAGTAAAGGATGAACCAAATTTTGTTTATTGAATTAGGTTGATCCAACCCTAGGCCACCGAACTGCAGTTACTACAGCTTTTACCCACAGAAATATGGTTGACACTTCTCTGGTGTATTCAACTACGGTTAATCTCATCTGTTCCCTTGTGTCTGTGGTATCTGTTAATCTTTCTCTTATGATCTTCCATGCCCTTCACCTTATTCATAAAACATTCCGATACACTTCAAGGACATTGGTTTCTAGACTGTACAGTGCTTATACATTATATTCATCCCTTATTAACATCTACAGCATTTATGCAGAGATACTTTCCTAGTAATGGGAGATAATGCCTATGTTCATTCATTGCACAATCCATTTGCCAAGGGAACAGTTATGTGATGAGTGTTCAGTAGATCATTAGTCAGGCACTTTGGCACTTTGAAGCTTTTCCCATACTCGTTTTGCGAGAGTGTGAATTCTTACATTCATGGGAATGATGTTGAAGTGTGTATGTAACACTTCTGCAGAAGGTATGTTTGGATATTGTACTCCTGCTGCCCATATAATGGCTTTGTTTTGTACTGCCTGGACTGTTAACATTTGTGATTTAGATAGAGTGTTCATAGGGACTGGAGGGTACTCCATAATGGGCCTTATAAGAGTCTTGTATAGTTGTATCTTTATTTTTTCGGTGCAGCCGCTAAATCTCTTGCATTTTTGCAATTGTGTATTTGCCATCTTGACCCTCTCTTTCACGTGAGTGTTTATCCCTCTGTTTGTCATCCTGAGGCCGAGCATCTTCCCTTTTTGTGTGAAGGGAACTTCAGTGTTATTGATGGTTACTGGCAAAGGTGCTAATTTGGCTGCTGATATCATTTCGAATTTTGTGGTATTAGTCTTGATTTTCCACCTATGTTCAAATTCATTGATGTCTTTAATAGCATTGTGGGTCTGGAGTGTCATAATTATTTTAGATTTGCTTGGGTGAGTCACTATTTGGGTGATATCATCAGCATATGCTACATAGTTGTGATGGTGGGTTGTTGTGGGCAGGTTTGTTGTGTACAGGATGTACAATGAAGGAGACAATACACTTCCCTGTGGGACTCCACTAAGGAGGCTTATCGGCTCTCCAAGGTGATCTCCAAGCCTGATCTGAGCGGATCTGCCGGTAAGAAAGCTGCTGAGGGTTTTTGTCATGATGTCTGGCAGCTGAATGTCTATCAGACGGTGTTTTAGTCCGTTGTGCCAAACTTTATCAAAGGCTTTGGATACGTCTCTTAATATTACGTTGCACTGCTGCTGGTCTGCTAGTGCATTTGCTATTTGTTCATAGGCTATTGCTATTGCTGCTGTCGTGCCTCTATTTTTTCTGAATCCATACTGGTTTTCGTTAATGAAGTTTCTTTCCTCCATGTATGCAAGCAGACGCTTGTTTAGGATTTTTTCTAGTAATTTCCCGGGGATTTCGAGGAGTGATATCGGTCGGAAATTCTCTGCTCTGTTAGCAGGTTTCCCCGGTTTTGGGATAAGGCATATTATTGCTTTTTTAAAGATGTCTGGAAAGTATCCAGATGCGAGGCTGGCGTTGAATATATTTGTTAGTTTGGTGATCATGTTGTTAGGGAGGTGAGTGAGATCTGTTTTGTTTATTTTGCTCTTTCCAGGTGATTTGTTTTTTAATTTCGTTATGACATCTTTGATATCATTATCTGTTATTGCTGTTAATAGGTGATTGTCACCAGATAGTCTGGTAGTATTTATATTTTGGTATGGCACGAGTTTGTGAGGGAATCGTGCTATGTCTCTTAGGATTGTATCTTCGAATTGTCCACTGAACTGTTGATTTTCTTCAGCTGTTATTCTGAAAGCTTTCGTCCAGTATTTATTGTGAATTTTTTCTCTGTCTACAGTGTCGAAGATTTTGTTATTTTGTGGGTCGTATATGTATGGGCAATGGGTGTCGTTGTTTCCCATCAGCCTTTGCAACTTCCTCCAGAATGTTGCAGGGTCTCTGGTATGTGTTGCCAATTCTCCGGTAAGTCTTTCCCATCTTTGTTGTGTTAGCTGTTTTGTTTGCTCTCTGATGGTTGCTTGTAAGAGTCTATACTGTCTCCTTCTGTCTACATTCCACCCATGTCTTTCGGCCTGTATCTTCAGGGTGTGGTATTCCATTTTACTGTTATTTAATTGGGCGTTTGTTTGGTGGTGCGGTATTGTTCTGTGGTGTCTTAGAGGGATGCTTCGGTCTTTTGCATGCTTTACCTCTTCGAACCACGCCGCTGTTGCCGAGTCTATTTCTTTATGGTCTTTATTTTGTAGTTGTGGAGTAGGGGTGTTACAGAGGATATTTTGGTATCTGTCCCAGTCAGCATTCCCGTAGTCTGATTGTGGAGGCGTTGGTATCATAATCGGAGACGTCGAGAGCGTAAGTTGAATCGGGAGATGATCGCTTGTAGTTGCGTCACCTGGTGTCATGTATGTGCTCAAAGTGCCGTGTTTGTTTGTGATGGCTATGTCTGGAGTTGATGCAGAGTTATTCGTGATAAAGGTCGGGAATTGTGGTCCAATTAATGTTGCTTGTCCATGGTTAACATAGTTGGCAAGTCTATTTCCCACCTGATTATTGTTGTTATTGCCAAGTATTCTGTGCCGAGCGTTGAGGTCTCCTATTATGTATACAGGTTTGTTGGTTCTTAATAGTCGCATCATATCAGCCTCTGGCATGTATGGCCTTCTTGGCGGAAGGTAGGCAGTTGATATTATTATTGGGCCATTGTCAGTATCTATTTCAACTCCCAGGAACTCTGCTTGAAAGTCGTCAATTGCTCTGTGTGCTATGTTCTTTTTAATTGCTATGGCTACTCCATCACTTCGTTCTCCTGTTTTATTGGTCTGGTATGTATTGTATTGATATATTTTTATCCGGTTTGTGTCTTTGAGACCATGACTGTTTATTAGTATCACGTCTGGATCAAATATTCTGTACGTATTTTCTAGTTCATTTGCTCTTTCCTTGCTCCAGTGGAGGACATTGTGTTGTAATATTCGTAGCCTTGTCATGTTAGTATTTCTTTTTGGCACTCTCTTCGGGTCTGTCTCTTATTTCTTCATATCCATTTCTGATTTTATTAATGTTCCTCCGCTCCTCTATCATGCTCGGTGAGATTTCGATGTCTCCTTGTCGGAGGTGTCTAAGGATTTTCATGTCCTGCTCTGGAGTGTGGAATGCAGGGTTGCTGTATGTGTATTTAATCGTCCCTTTCCTTATTTCTTCGCCTATGGCCTTTCGACTACTTTGTTGATGTTTTTTGGGCTCATATGCGTACAATCGAAGGCCTAGTGTTTTTGGTTCCGACGGTATTCCGTCTGGGAGCGATTTTGTTGCTTGCTCTGGTGGGAGAGCTTCTGCTTGTTGTGTCTGTCTCTCTTCTGTTGTTGTTGCCTTGCTTTTTGGCTGCTTCGTCTTTCTTGTTATTTGTGGTGACGACCTTTGTTTGGTTGTAAGATACGTTGGTTGAACAGGTGGTAGATAAGACATCTGTTGTGGTTGTTCTGTGTTGCTGACCGTTAATTCCTGTTCATCCATACCTTCGTGTTCACTTAATAGCTGGTCGTGCTGATCGAGAGCTTGAAAGTGCGACATTATGCTTTCCTGAGATGACGCAGCTTCCCTGCTTGTGTGGGGTTGTGGTTGTGAAGGAGCAATGACCCTCAGAATGCCTTCAGAATCAACATCTGATTCTAGTCTTACCTCTGGAAGGCCTGCTCTCCTTAGCCCATTATTTGCTACTTCGTTGTAATTGCTGCCAGGCTTTTTGAGACACGTCAGGTGGGCGTTAATTAATACTGTGAGTATCTCAAGAGAGGCATTGTTTGGTAGCTGTATTATTGGTTGTGGTGGTGCCGGGGTGGCCTCTTTTATTGAATTGATTATTGTTTGTTTTGTGGTTGAGAGAGTCTGGTTTATAGCCGCCTTTGCTACTGCACTGTATGTTTTGTTTTCCCTGACTATTGTCTTTTCATTCCTCTGCACTTCGGTTTCTTTTATGACTCTCTGTCTTTCAGGGCACTTATTTGCGAGGGTTCTGTGATTGCCACCACATCGAAGGCATTTTTTCTCGACTCTGTTGCACTCTGTGTAGACGTGGCCCGTTTCTCCACATTCTGAACAGTACTTTGTGCTTTTGTTTGGGCATCTGCTTTTGTTGTGGGTATAATCGTAGCAGTGCATGCATTGGTTAATCGCCGTGAACTTCTCGAATTCTATCTGTCTTGGTGTGATCGAAAAAGAGAATATTCTGAGACCTGTTTCCTTTATCTTGTTGGCGCTGTTGATCGTATTTAGCCTTACTTTTATGTAATTAACATTTGTCATAATATAGACGTTTTCTACCTTAGCGTTGTCATTAGTCAGATAATGAGAAGGGTCTATATATACTTGGGAATGTTCGAATGTTTAATTATAGGAGTTATCACATCAGGTTTAAAATTCTTGATTTTTTATGCACAGATTCACCATTTTAAGATATGTTCTCTACTGGAAATATCTTAACACGTTTTCCTTTAAATAACATTTTGATTGTTAGAATTTTTATTTAAAAACTTTGTGGATGTTAGGACGTTTATTTGAATTTTCTAGAGCAAACTAGTAAGAATAATGACAGTAAGAATGCCAAAGCTCCTCTGTTCTCTCCCACCTACGCCATCTCCTCCACAGTATCCTCCACGTATCTGTATATGAGTGCAACGCC
>BOPN01006406.1:7500-10000 GCA_017312705.2 Penaeus japonicus
GAAATTTATGAGTTCTGGATTTGTGGGACCAAGTGGGGGAGGGGGGGGAGCGGGCGGGGGGGGGGGGGTATGTTCGGTTTGGGGTTGGGGGAGTTGGGTTGAGGTGTCTCTGTTTGTTTGTTTGTTTGTTTGTCTGTCTGTCTTTCTTGGACTCTCTCACTCTCTCTCTTAATAGTCCTGTATTTACCCTAAGAGGCACACACACACACGTGTGTGTGTGTGTGTATCACAAAAAAACAAAACACAGTAACGTGCACATAACAGAATTAATAAAACACTGCCATAAATTGAAAGGAAAAACTCGCGACGTTTCGAACTTTTTAAAGAAAGTTCCTCATCAGGCGTAAGCGATCCAAAAATGAATAGTATAAGGAAATTTTGACAAGAATATACAGGGAAAAGATGACAATAGGAACAAGGGCTGAATTAGGTCACAGAAGGATGTTTAAGGTCAATTAATTTAGTGAATGCTTTTCCCACTAAAAAGGATGATCTTACCTTTCAATTTGTGGCAGTGTTTTATTAACGCACACACATATATATATATATATGTATATATATATATATATATATATATATATATATATATATATATATATATATATATGTGTGTGTGTGTGTGTGTGTGTGTGTGTGTGTGTGTGTGTATGTTTATATACATACATACAGATATGTATATATATAGTTATATAAACATATATATAACAATATATATATATATGCATATATATATTTATATACATATAAATATATATATATATATCCATATACATTTATATATATATATACATATATATATATATATATATATATATATATATATATATATATATATATATATATACATGTATAGTATATATATTGTATATATTAACAAGGGGGAGTGAGAGGAGAGGGAGAGGGAGAGGGAATGGAATGGGAAAACGAGAACGAAAGAGAGAGAGAGAGAGAGAGAGAGAGAGAGAGAGAGAGAGAGAGAGAGAGAGTGAGAGAGTGAGAGAGAGAGAGAGAGAGAGAGAGAAAGAGAGAGAGAAAGAGAGAGAGAAAGAGAGAGAGAAAGAAAGAAAGAAAGAGAGAGAGAGAGATGAACGAAGTGATCTCAGACAGACAGATGGCGTTGTCTCACCAACCACCACTGCTTCGTATATTGTATTTCTTTTCTGTTTCCTTTGCAACATCTGTTTTGACAATGAAGAATTCCGAAAGTGAAGCCATTTGTGCAACTCTGAGCCTTGCAATTGTTTTTTTCTTCTTCTTCTTCTTCTTCTTCTTCTGTGTTTGTTCGTTTCATCTTGTTCGCAATTTCTCTCTCTGTTATTGTTTGTTTCTCTCTGTCGGTTTCTCTCCCTCCCCCTTTATCTCTATATCTCTATGTCACAGGACTTGCCCCCCCCCCCACCCGACCTCTCTTTTTTTCTCTCTCCCTTCCCCTTCCTCTCTCCTTACCTTTCGCTACAAGAGGAAAGGAGATACACACAATTACACCCAAAAATACACTGATATGCACACGTCTACACCAGCACATAAAACACACAGGTACATACTATTTAAACTTACAGACACAAACAGGTAAATACACCAACACATAGACACACATAGGCACATAAACACACACAGGCACATACACATACATAAGCACATAAACACACAGATACATAGAAGTTCATACACACACACAGGCACATAAACACACAGACACAAGCAGGAACGTGCACACCTGTATACACACACGGGTTCTTGTACCAACACACAGACATACAAGTGAAATGTGCAGTAATACACACTTACACAGCAGCATTCAACGAAATACAGACACGCACAGTAACATTCACACCTACACACAGACACACAAGAACACATACGTGCACACAGGTACATACATACCAACACAGACACATACACACACATACCATATATAAATACCATATATAAATAAAATAAACCCACCTACACAAACACAGACACTCCCCCCCCCTATCCCTAAGAAACACACAAAGACACAAGCACCCCTCTCCTTCCCCCTTCCCCCCTCCCCTCCCCTTCCTTATATAAACACAGACACCCCCCCTATCCCCAACACACACAAAGACACAAGCACCCCTCTCCTTCCCCATCCCTTTCCTCCCCTCCCCTCCCTCCCATTCCCTTCCCTCCCCTCCCTCCCCACTCCCCTCCCTCCCCTCCCCTCCCCTTCCCTCCCCACCTCTCCCCTCCCCACCCCACCCCTCCCCTCCCTACCCTTCCCTCCCCTTCCCACCCCTACCCCTCTCCTCCCCACCCCTCCCCTCTATAGTTAAAAAGGGACCAAGATTACAAGTCAATCCCCGCATAACAGGCCATAAGGGGGACGTCATACGCGCATGGTAAATTCCACGCCAGCGACTCCTAGAGGCATTTTCTCGGTCGAGAGGAGGAGGAGGAAGAAGAGGAGGAGGAAGAAGAGGAGGAGGAAGAAGAGGAGGAGGAAGAAGAGGAGGAGGAAGAAGAGGAGGAGGAAGAA
>BOPN01006406.1:12500-17500 GCA_017312705.2 Penaeus japonicus
GAAAGAGAGAAGAGAGAAAAAAAGAGAGAAAAAAAAACAAAGAGAAAAAGATAGAGATAAATACAAAGAGAGAGAAAGATAGATAGACAGATAAAGAGAAACAGCGAGACAGAGAAACAGAGAAAGAAAGAGACAGACAGATGTAAAAGGTCTGATTGCATGGCTTGATTCTCATCACAAATGCTCTGCGCTGAAAATGGTTCCGAGTAATGCTTTGATCCTGTTTATGACTGCATCATCATCATAATTCATATATTTTTTTTATGATTCTTTGTGCTCTTGTTGTTGTTGCTGCTACTTCTTGTTGTTGTTGTTTTATTTATTGGCTTTACTCTTATCGTTTGATTTAGTAGCGGTTGTTACGTCTATATTTATTATCATCATCATCATAAATCATTATCATAACTATTGTCTTCATCTTCATCGTTTTAGTGACCGTCATCATCACCAGCATAATGTTATTATTAGTATTGTTCTTTGCCTTCATTATGGTCGTAAATATGAATCATAAATCACCATCATTGTTATATTATGTGTGTTTTGTCTTCCCGTGAACACAAAACACATATACATACATACATATATACATACATATATACATACATACACACACACACACACACACACACACACACACACACACACACACACACACACACACACACACACACAAACACACAACACGAAAGAGAGAACAACATACATACATTCACACACAATAGCAAAACAAAAAACAAACAAAGTAAAACAAAGACAACGCCAACAGCCCAACAAAAACAACATTGAAAGAAACACACCACACAAACAAACACACAACAGATTGTCTTTATTACCAGCCATCAACCACGCTTATTTGTGACTCACCCTTTTGCCTCACGGGTGATTATGCGACAAAACCTTCTTAATATGATAATATGATACTTGTCAAATCTTCAACAAGCCTGCATTAGCGAGTGAAGAAGAAGGCATCTGCATTAGACGTCTGTGTTTACATCGGTTACACAGCTGATTTGTGTTTACATCAGTTACACAGCTGATTTGTGTTTACATCGGTTACACAGCTGATTTGTGTTTACGTCGGTTACACTACTGAATCGAGGCAGCGACCCGAAACGTGGATCGTCCCACACACACACTATTTAAGATTATCTAGTGTTCCTGTAGGTCGTAATCATAAGCCTTTAGACAGATTTATTGGCACAGTTGGTCACTTGATGATGCAGCCTGATGTGTGACCCTTTGACCTTTCCTTATGCGCTTATCCCTCCTTATAAGCAGCCACTGACTGTTAGGGAGTTTATAATTCAGTCAATGGTTCACTTCCTGGTTGCTTCACATTCGAGTGCTTAGGGAGTCGAGATCCTGTGAACAGATGTAGAAATGAGTAAATGACATAGATAAATGAGTGAGAAAAATGAGAACATGCGAACAAGTTTGAACAAAATTATCTTGACTTTTTATATGTTTTTCTCCTTTTCTTCCTCGGCGAGAACATCAGTATTATATATTCTTTTGAATATTGCATCATGTTGAACTAAATATATTTCTTGTTTTTATTTTTATTATTATTATTATTTTTTTTTTAAAGAGATAGATACAGAGAGAAAGAGCGAGCGAGCGAGCGAGAGAGAGAGAGAGAGAGAGAGAGAGAGAGAGAGAGAGAGAGAGAGAGAGAGAGAGAGAGAGAGAGAGAGAGAGAGAGAGAGAGAGAGAGAGAGAAAGAGAGAGAGAGAGAGAGAGAAAGAGAGAGACAGACAGACAGACACAGAGAGAGAGAAAGAGAAAGAGAGAGAGAGAGAGAGAGAGAGAGAGAGACAGAGACAGATAGAGAGAGAGCGAGAAATATCTCAAATAAGTAGAGAGAAATCCGAGATTCATTCATGATTTCGGAATTATCGTGTTTTCACTCTTTCCACCGGGTAGGATTTAGGTGATGCAGTGGGGAGTTGATGGCAACAAAATCTAATTAAGTTCTAAAGTTAATTTACCCTCCCGCATGCAATGATACATACGCTGTACAGGGACACGGGTATCAGATACATGACCTTAGGGTAAAGAGGATGACAGAATAACAGAAAAATAGATTATGAAAATAAATGACAATTGCAAAACGGGACAAAGACAATAAGTAATGTAAGTGTAGTGAATAGTAACTGGATGCTTTTAGATATCCTTGAGAAGACGACCTCATGTAATATATATAAAACTTGCTTCAATTTCTGCTTCTTTTTCTCATTATTACGTTTGCTATCCTCTTCTTCCCTTCTTCTTCTGCTTTTTCTTTTCCCTTCTTCTTCTCCTCCCTTTTCTTCTTCTCTTTCTCTCTCATCTCATCCTATTTCTTCTTCTCCATCTATTTATTCTTCTCCTTTTCTTAATTGAGGGAAATGGAGGAAGGGGAGAGGGGGGGGTCGTTCTCATAAGTCCTCTTTGACCTTTGACCTTTCACTTGAGTGTGTTTTGCGGTTCGTTTTCTGTTTGTTTGTCCGTTTTTTTTTCCCATATGGCTAGATTGTATATACCTGGTTCCTTATTATTGTTATTATTATCATTTTTATTATTGTTATTATTATCATTTTTATTATTGTTATTGTTATCATTTTTATTATTGTTATTTTTTACGACTATTTTATCGTTATTATCATGTTATCATCATTTTATTGTTGTTGTTGTTGTTGCTATTACAACGTATATTATCATCCTTATCAGTAGTACTATCAAAATTATCATTGTTATTATTAATAGTAGTAGAAGTAGTAGCTAACTCGACCACAATCACCTAAAACACTTTTTTTCCGCAGTGTATCATATTTTTTTTTCTACAACAATGATTTATTTAGCTAATAGAGTAACAGGAATTTTGATACATTAATCTAACATGAAGCTACATTAACATATTTATTTTCAAAAAAGATAAAAGGGTAGCATTTCATACGAGCGCATAACGTGACTATATATATATATGTATATATATATATATATATACATATATACATATATATGTATATATATATATATATATATATATATATATATATATATATATTAGTACAGGGGAAAAAAAAAATAAAAAAAAAACATTCTGCTTCTCAAGACATTGAAATCAGAAAAGTATTTTTATTTTTTTATTTTTGTATATATTCTCCTGGAATCAGAATAGTATTTTATTTATATATATACATTCTTTTATTCATTCATTCAATACTCATATACTCTACGGCAAGGTGATATAATAAAGCTACGAATAAGAATACAAAGTAATGTCTGTACTTTAATTCAAATGAAGCACAAAGATCATGACGTTTCGAAGCACCTGGTTTTCTCATCAAACGAAGCACATGTGAAGCACTTCCGAAACGGAATCGACGTGAGTTTAAAACCTTATCATTAGATTGGCTTCTTCTCTTTCTTATATTTATTCTCTTCTTTCTCATTTTTCTTTTACTACCACTTCTTTTTTCTCATTTCTCTTTTACTTTTTCACCTTCTCTTCATACTTCTTGTGCTACTATTTCTTCTTCTTCTCCTCTTTATTCTCCTTGTACTATTTCTTCTCCTCTTCCTCCTCATTCTTCTTGTACTACTTCTACTCCTCCTTATCATTCTTTTTGTACTACCATTTATTCTTCTTTTCCTCTTCCTTCTCATTCTTGTACTACCATTTATTATTATTATTCTTTTCCTCTTCCTTCTCATTCTTGTACTACCATTTCTCCTTCTCCTTCTTCCTCCCTCATAGTAGTGTAATCTATAAGAAGATTAGTAAGGAAGACACACCCTCAAACATTTGTTCTTCTTCTCTTCCTCTTCTTTCTCATTCTTCTACTACCATTTATTCTTCTTCTCCAACTTCTTCCTTTCCTCTTCCTTCTCATTCATATATTACCATTTCTTCCCCTCCTTCTTCTTCATTTCCTCTTCCTTCTCATTCTCATTCTTATACTACTATTTCTCCTCCTCCTCAAACAACGATTCCAAAGGAGTCTTAACAAAGGTTATGAACATAAAACATATTATCATTTATTTTTTTTTTTCTTAACTACAAACGGAATATGAAATCAAGCTCATTACTTGTACATTTCGCTTACTTATTGAAGGATTTTTTGCTTACGTTTGTTTTATGATAAGTAAATTCTCTTTCAGTAGATGGGGAAGGGATGTTGCATGTGTGTATGTGTATGTGTGTGTGTGTATGTTTATAAACGTACACGTTGTTATTGTTATTATTGTTGTTGCTTTTTGTTATGATCATTATTTATTATTATTATTATTTCGTTATCAATTTCATTGTAATCATTATCAGCATTACCATTACTTTTGTCATTATATTTATTATATCAATTGTTATTAAGATGGTTATAATTATCACTATCATTATCATTATCGTTGTTGTTGTCATTATTACTAGTAATATTGTAATCATTATCATCATTATTACTATTGTCATTATCATTGTCTGCGTGTATGCGAACATGTATGTTTGCGTTGTTTTGCTTGTTTGTTTGTTTGTGTGTGTGTTAATATTATGATCAATTAAGCGACTAAAGGGAGATAAACAGTTTTAACTCATTCAAATATATCTGAGAGACAGCTTTCCGATTATGTCAGACGTCTAAGTTGACACAATCGACTGGAATATGAATGACAATTAGCAATTATGTTTATTTCAATTAAAGAAGCCACTTACCTACAGATATAGTTTGTGCATTAGCAAATTGGAAAATAAGATTATGAAGAAGAAAAAAATCTGTGTTAATCTGATGTAATGGAACGAGACTATTATACAAGGTTTATGTTATCAAGATTTTATTAAGTGTTTAATTCTAAGCTGATTTTGCGAGAACAGTGTATCAATATTTCAGTGATTATAAGTTTATCCTAATGCACTCTACTTCATAAAAGAATTCAAATTAAAGAAAAGGGAACTCTAAACTTCCTCTTCTGTTTCAACTTTATTTTTTATTATTATTCTTTACGTAATTTCGTAAAAAAAAAAAAAA
>BOPN01006406.1:22500-30000 GCA_017312705.2 Penaeus japonicus
ATTATTATCATTGTTATTATTATTATTATCATTATTATCATTGTTATTATTATTATTATCATCTTTACTATTATCATTATCTTCACTGCTATTATCATCATTATTATCACCATTATTATTATTACCATTGTTATTACTATTATTATCATTCCTTAATCAAATAACTGACAACTGCATCTCCAAGTCGATTTCAAAGGGTTTGAATTACGCTTAGTTTAATGTTCCTGAACTGCAACGCACAATATTCGGGTGGAATGTGATGGCTTTGGTTCGTAGTCACTGTAGCCTGTGATAGTGATGGCAGTGATGATGACTTTGATGGTGATGGGGATGATGATAGAAGTGATAGCGTGTGATGGTGATGATGATGATAAAGTTGATAAGACATAAACACACATAAATACACGCACACAAACACACACACACACACTTATATACACACATACACACACACACACACACACACACACACACATATATATATATATATATATATATATATATATATATATATATATATATGTGTATATATATATATATATATATATATATATATATATATATATATATGTATATTTGTGAATTTATACACCTATGTATCAATGCATCTATATACATATACATGTATATGTGTGTATACATTTATATACAAGCTGCATACATACGTCTACACAAAACACACACACACATATATACAGTATATATATATATATATATATATATATATATATATATATATATATATATATATATATATGTGTATACACACACATATACATATAGATCATCTCAAATTTAACATCAGGAATCCCTCAAACCTCTCACCCTGATATTTAACCCCGATGACCCAGCTCCCAAAACTGTATCTTAACCGCCCGCTTGGCTGGTCCGACTAACCGCCTTATTTAGTAGACAACTTTCGCCGAACAGCCAATAATGACTTTACAGACATTTAGAAAATTATCAGACCGTTTTCTAACTTTATCACGATCGCAAAACTCATTGTAACTATAGCAAGGATAAGTCCAACTTTAAACCACTATTATAGTTCCGACTCTGACAGAGTTTGTTCTGATCACACGCCGGCACAATGCGTTTTAGAACGACAAATGTTTATGAGTTTTATTCATGTACAGTAGGTGTGTGTGTGCTTACAATACATACATACATATACGTTCATATACATACATATACATACATACATTCATACATACATACATGCATACATACATTCATTCATACATACATTCATTCATGCATGAATACATAAATATATTTATACTATACATACAGAAATACATACACATATGTACATATATTCATGCATACAGACATACGTACCTACAAACATGCATACATACGTACATGTACACATATATACAAACATACATCTAGCTATCTATGTATGTTACTGTGTGTATTTGTGTGTGTACGTGTTTCTGTATATAAACACCCACATACACACGACAGGCTTACATAGAAAGAAACTATACTTTGAAAATAATTATAATGATAATGATAATAATAATAATGGTGATAATAATAATAATATTAATATCAACAATAATACGTATGTAATAAGATGTGAATTGTTAGATGATAAACATTACGATAATTCATTGTTCATTTCAATTGACATTAAACCGAGATTAGTACTAATTACTTGACGTATTTTTTTTAATGCAATATCACTCAATTTTATTGTTTTTGTCACTCGCGATAAAGTAAGAGTGATCGTAAAATACTTACAGGTAATAAAGATGATGATGATTATGATAATGGTTAAGAAAATGACAATAAAACTATCATTATTACTACTACTACTACTGGTAGATTTGCTACTTCTTAGAAATTACTTTCAATACAACTATTACTACTATTGCCACTACTACTAAAATATGATAAGAATCCTTATTGCTTATTACTGCTATTACTACTAAAATATTATAAGAATCCTTTTTGTTTGCTTCTGCTATCAATATAAGAATCATTATTGCTTGTTACCTCCCTTCACAAAACCACAAAGCAGTAACGAACGTAAAGTCAAAAGCGAAATTTCGTTCGTTTCCCCTGGTACTTGAGTGGACACAGAGGTTCAAAGACACGGTGGAGGGCGTCATTTCCCCCTTCTCTGTCTCTGTCTCTCTCTTTCTTTCTCTCACTCTCTCTCTCTCTGCCTCTTTCTCTTTCTCACTCTCTCTCTCACACACTCTCTCTCTCTCCCTCCCCCCTCTCTCTCTCTCTATGGTTGTCTCTCTTTCTTTTTCTTTCTCTCTGGATCTGTCTCTTTTTTCTCTCTCTCTGTGTTTCTGTTTCTTGCTGTTTCTATCTCTCTTTGACTTCCCCCCCTCTCTCTCTCTCGCTCTCTCTTTCTTTTTCTTTCTCTCTGGATCTGTCTCGCTTTTTTTCGCTCTCTCTCTCTCTCTATGTCTCTGTTTCTTGCTGTTTCTATCTCTCTTTGCTTCTTGCTGTTTCCATCTCTCTTTGATTCTCCCTCTCTCTCTCTCTTCCTCTCTGGATGTGTATCTGTACAATACATCGGGGAGGTAAAAACATTAGTAAATCATCCAAGTACAAATACAATAAAATACAGTAGATTAAAAAGGCAGAGAGAGAGAGAGATTGTGTGTGTGCGCGTGAGCGATAGAGGGAGAGAGTGAGAGAGAGAGAGAGAGAAGAAAGAAAGAGAGAGAGAGAGAGAGAGAGAGAGAGAGAGAGAGAGAGAGAGACTGATGATAATGATATTAATTTTAAAGATGGAGACGAAGAAAAAATATAAATATAAAAATAAAAATAAACAAGAAAAGGAAAATGACCATAACAACAATAACAGAAAAACAACAACACGAAAACTAATAAAAAAAAAAAAAAAAAAAAAAATAAGTAAACACAACCCACAAGACACACGCCCCAAACCTACGCCCGCAAACACTCGGTCAATAAATAAACCCGAGTGCATTTACGCCTGAATCCCCCCTTCCGGCGTCCTCTCAGCCGTGATATCTGTCCCGATTTCCGTCCGGGTCGGGTAATCCACGAACGGCCAGCCCGGATTGCGCGGCATGCGAGCGACTCAACGTTACGCGAACGCCCGATGTAAACACACTGCTGTTTTGGTGGAATTGTTTGTTTGTTTATTTGTTTGTTTGTGTGTGTGTGTGTGTACATAAACGCACGCACACACACACACATATATGTATACATATGTGCATTTATAGTTCTCATTCTATCTATCGATCTATCTATTTATATACGCACACGTAAATACGTACGTGAGTAACCTTTTGAGTTTGTTTACTTGGCCATTTTAATTTTTTTTCGACTTTGAAGCGTTGCCAGGGATGATTGCCAGTCGACACCATTAACAAATTGAATTATCTGGGATGCTATTCGAAGGGGCGGCGTGTGGTGCGATCCGGGGGGTTGGGGGGTGGAGGGAGAAGGGGGGAGAGGGGAGAGGGAGGGGGGAGAGGGGAGAGGGAGGGAGAGAGATGGGATAGGGGTAGGGAGGGGAGAGGGAGAAGGGTTGGAGGGGAAGGGATAGGGAGTGGGTTGGGGAGGGGAAGGGGAGTGGGGTGGGGAGGTGTGGGGAGGGGAGGGGAGAGGGAGGGGAAGGGGAGTGGGGCTGGAGGGGAAGAGGGGTGGGGAGGCGAGAGGGAGGGGAAGGATTGGAGGGGCGGGAGTGATGGTGGGAGAGGGGAAGGGGAGTGGGGTTGGAGGGGAGGGAGGGGAAGGGGAGAGAGAGAGAAGAGGGGTGGGGAGTGGAGTGGGAGAGGGGTCGGGAGGGGGAAAGGGGGGAGCGAGTGGGGAGGGGAGAGGGAGGGGAAGGGAGTAGGAGAGGAGAGAAGTAGGGGAGAAGAGGGGCGGGGGAAGGAGAGTGGAAGAAGGGTGGGAGGGGAGGGAAGGGGGGGGTAAGGGGGGATTTAAGGGGAGTCTCATATCGGAAAATGTTTTCTGTATCGCACTCTCGCTCTCTTTCATGCATGGTTTTCCTATGTTTTTTTGTTTTTTGCTTTTTCTTGAGAGGAAGAGGGAGGGAGAGAGAGAGAGAGAGAGAGAGAGAGAGAGAGAGAGAGAGAGAGAGAGAGAGAGAGAGAGAGAAAAGAGAGAGAGAGAGGGAGAGAGAGAGAGAGAGAGAGAGAGAGAGAGAGAGAGAGAGAGAGAGAGAGAAAGAAAGTGAGAGAAAAGAGAGAGTGAGGAGAATGAAAGAGAGAGAGATGAGAGAGAGGAGAGAGAGAATGAATGAGAGAGATAGAGAGAGTGAGAGAGAGAATGAAAGAGAGAGATTAAGACAGTAAGTAAGAGAAAGAAAGAGAGAAAGAGAAACAAAACAAAGAAACGCAAAAAAGAGAAAGAAAACGCGATGAAAGAGAGAAAGAAAGAGAGAGAATGCAAAAGATCCAGTCATAGATACAATCAGAAGACAAGACGCAGACAGAAACCCAGACAGACACTCAGACAGACAGACAGACAGAGGGTCAGATCTCTACAAAGACACTTGAGAACATCAGAAACCCAACTCGAAATCGCTGACATCAGCCAGGCAACAAATGCAACAACCTTTGATCTCTCTGTGTGTGCAATATTGCATGATATTCTGATATGTCGATTTTGCATCTGTGGTTGCATGACGATGGGGCGGAGGGGGTGGGGGGGTGGCAAGGGAGGGGAGGGGGTGGAAAAGGAGGGGAGGGAGGAGGAAGGAGGGGGAGGGGGAGGGGGAGGTGTAGAGGAAAGGGGGACAGGAGAGAGAAGAGAGATATGAAAAAGAACAAAAAGGAGAAGAGAAGAGGAAGAAAAAGGAGAACCAGAGAAGACGAAGAAGGGAAGATAAGAATAAGAAGAGGAAGAAGAAATTAGAATAAAAAGAAAAAAAAGGGAGTTAGAAAAAACAACAAAAATAAATCATAT
Source organism: Penaeus japonicus (assembly GCA_017312705.2). Taxonomy (NCBI): domain Eukaryota; kingdom Metazoa; phylum Arthropoda; class Malacostraca; order Decapoda; family Penaeidae; genus Penaeus; species Penaeus japonicus. Next base: position 27,412 of record BOPN01006406.1, read on the forward strand.
CCACTTATTGGAAAGAGATAACACAAGGCAAAATAAATAAATAAATAAAATAAGTTCCAAGAAAAAACAAAAACAAAAAACGAAACAATGTTTGAAGTTCAGGCTATCACAAAACACTAATGCACTTTATCATAAAGATACAATAGTGCGATACAAGGAGAGTAATGAGAGTACACGAGGTACGAATGGTACAACACAAGCAGAGAAATGAGAGCACACGAGGTACAAATAGTATAAAACAAGCAGAGAAATGAGAGTTCATGAGGTACATCTTTACTCGACAAACCCGATGGTGCGACTGACTGTCCGTTATAGCGTCGTGTGTTCGATTTAAAACTGTTAGAATCCTCTCTCGTGTTCAATCACTGTCTCCATTCGTTATAAAAAAAAAATAAATAAATAAAAAAAAACAGAACATATATAGGAAAACGAATGAATTAATAGATAAAGAAATAGATGAGGAGAAAGATAGAGAAACAAATAGATAAATACACGTATAGGGAAATGAACGAACTTATATGAAATTATCAAGCGTATAAACAAACACAAATTAAGACAAACAAACAAACAGAGATGGAACAAAAAAAAAAACGACGATAAACAAACTAACATTAAATAAACAAACACACAGTAGAAAAACAATCAAACAAACAAACACCTAAACAAAGGAACAAACAGACAAACAAATACAAAACAAAAACAGAAAATGACATAAAATTTCTGACTGTTAACGGCAATAAAAAAAAACGGAGAATAATCTGTTAATAACGGTAATTTAAAATGATTAATAATGTTGAATGTCAATAATGGTAAACTTTTACATTAAAGTTGATAATAATTAGTGATATATATAATGTTAAGTGTTAAAAATGGTCAATTGAAATATGGTAATGTAACGTTTTTTTGTTTTGTTTTTTTCTTTTCTCTCTTTTTTTCTTCGTCTTGAAGTCTTTCAAAATTTGTTTATTTTTTGTATATCTTCCTCCTCCTCATTATCATCTTTACATTGCTTCTATTATCATCAGGATCCATCATTCCTCTCTTTCTACAATTACAGGACGTCATAACCTGCATCTTCTTCTCCGCCTTCCTCTTCCTCCTCCTCTTCCATCTCGGCCTACTCTTACTCCTCCTCCTCCTCCTCGGCCTTCGTCCTCTTTCTCTTCTTCCTCATTCTCCACCTCCTCGTCCTCCTCCTCCACCATCACCTCCTCCTCCTCCTCCACCACCACCACCACCACCTCTTCCTCCTCCTCCTCCTTCTCCTTCCTCCTCCTCTACCACCTCCTCCTCATCCTCCTCCACCACTACCTCCTCCTCCACCACCTTTTCCTCCTCCACCACCTTTTCCTCCTCCTCCACCACCACCACCTCCTCCTCCTCCACCACCACCACCTCCTCCTCCACCACCTTTTCCTCCTAGTCCATCACCACCACCTCCTCCTTCTCCTCCTCCACCACTACCTCCTCCTCTTTCTCCATCACCACCACCACCTCCTCCTCCTTCCTCCTCCTCCTCCACCACCTCCTCCTCCACCACCTTTTCCTCCTCCTCCACCACCACCACCTTTTCCTCCTCCTCCACCACCACCACCACCTTTTCCTCCTCCACCACCTATTCCTCCTCCTCCACCACCACTACCACCCCCTCCTCCTCCTCTTCCTCCACCACCACCACCTCCTCCTCCTCTTCCTTCCCTCCCTCCCGACACGTTTGAATATTCTGTTGTTTTCTGAAAGAGTAATAAGACTTTTTTAAATTATTCATCTGGTGGCCTGGGCCTTATGCTTTTTTTTTTATCCTCTTTTCCCTCTGTTTCTTATATTCGTTCGTCCTTTTACTTCTGTTTCTTTTCTTTCTCCTTTTCTTCTTTTTTTTCTCTCTCTCTCTTTTCCTTTCCTCTTTTTTTCTTGTCTTTTGTCTTCCTTCCTTTTTTCTTTCTTGTTTTTTTTTCCTCCTTTTTCTTTCTTCGTTTTCTTTTTTTATTTTCTTAGTTTCTTTTTATTTACCTTCCTTTTTCTTCTCTCGTTTCTCTGTCTCTTTTTTATTTTTCCCCTTTTTTCTTTACTTTCTCTTTCCGTTTTCTTCTCTAATTTCGCTTTTCCTTATTTTGTTTCTTTCATTTTCGTATCTTCTCTCTGTTTTTCCTTCCTTTTTTCTTATTTTTTTCTCTACTACTCTCTCAATAATTTTTTCCTCTATTTCTCTTCTTCATCTCTCTTTCTTTGTCATTTTCTCTCTTTCGTTATCTCCTTTCTCTTTCTACCTATATCTCTTTCTCTTCTCTCACTTTCTCGATATTTTTTTCCCTCGTATTCAAAATGCTCCTAAATATTTTGTCTCCCTCTTTATTCATGCATATTTTTATCCATTTTTCAATTCATCCTTTTTGTTTGAATGATGTCTGCTGTTGAAAAGACAGCAACACACTTTCGATTTATGATTGTTTGTTGGATAGTGTTTTATGCAACACACTTCTATTGCCCTTTTAATATCGATAGTTTCCTTCCAGTAAAGGCAAAAAAGAAAGAGAAAAAAAAAATATCGTCATACTCATGAGAGAGAGAGAGAGAGAGACAGAGAGAGAG
>BOPN01006406.1:47500-52272 GCA_017312705.2 Penaeus japonicus
ATTCTTGATGGACTTGTGACCTATCTAGAGGAGAGAGAAAAAATATGGTTATCAGTAAACTAACATAACGAAAAAAGGGAAAGATTAAGGTAGATAGAGATAAAAAGATGGAAAACTAGAGTAAGAGAGAAAGAGAGGGAGATAAATAGAAGAGTGAGAGAAAGAGACGAGAAAAAAAGAGAAAGACGAGAGAGAGAGAGAGAAGAGCGAGGGAGAGAGAGAAAGGAGAGAGAGAGAGAGAGAGAGAGAGAGAGAGAGAGAGAGAGAGAGAGAGAGAGAGAGAGAGAGAGAGAGAGAGAGAGAGAGAGAGAGAGAAAGAGAGAGAGAGAGAGAGAGGGCAAGATAGATAGATAGAGAGATAAATAGATAGAAAGAGAGAGAGAGAGAGAGAGAGAGAGAGAGAAAGAGAGAGAGAGAGAAAGAGAGAAAGAAAGAGACACGGGAAGAAAGAGAGAAAGAGAGAGAAAGATGGATAGATAGATAGAGAAAGAGAGAGAGAGGCATAGAGCCAAACAGACAGTCCTTTAGAGAAAGAGTAGAGAAGAGAGAAAGAGAAAGAAGAAACATGCCATACACAGCCGTGGCAAGAAGAAATTCACACATTTTGCATTCGGTTTTTGATTAAGACGAATAATAAAGATTGATTAATTAATTAATTGATTAATCAATGTTGCGATTGTTGCTCTCTCTGTCTCTCTGGGTGTGTGTCTGTACTTGTCTTTGTGTGTGTGTGTGTGTGTGTGTGTCTTGATCCTTCTCTCTTTGTTTGTTTTTTTATCTCTTCTCTTCGCTCTCTCTCTCTCTCTCTCTCTCTCTCTCTCTCTCTCTCTCTCTCTCTCTCTCTCTCTCTCTCTCTCTCTCTCTCTCTTTATCTCTCTCTCTCGCTCTCTCGCTCTTTCTTTATCCCCCCGTCTCTCTCTCTCTCTTTATTTATCCCCCCCCCCCTCTCCCTCTATCTCTCTCTCTCACACACTCGCTTTGTCTGTCTGTCTGTCTGTCTCTCACTCTCTCTCTCTCTCCTGCGGTCTGGGGGAAATACAGTGTCATCCAACACATAAAAACACATTATTTCATCCTCTCTGTCATTGTTATTTTTGTTATTTTGTTTTCTGTCTCTTTCTATTTATGTATGTCTATCTATTTACAGTATGTCTGTTGTTTTAGCTTGTTTTCGTTACGTTTTTCTTTATTTAGTTTATTTGCTTTCTCTCTCTCTCTCTCTCTCTCTCTCTCTCTCTCTCTCTCTCTCTCTCTCTCTCTCTCTTCTCGCTTGTTTTTTCTGCTCACTCATATATTGATTAATCTCTCCATTAACATCTATTTACACATTTATCTATTTCTCTTACCTAAGGGACAGAAGCACCATGTAGTGAATGTCAACAGAGGAAAAAGATACACAAAATTTTCCTCTTTTTTCACCAGGATTGTTTTATTAATAAACTTTCTCTTATTTCTTTTGAAGAGAAAGTGATAGCATAAAATTTTAAAGGAAAATAATAGGGCAACTTTTTTCGAAGAATATTAAGTTACCGAGTTATTTAAAAAAGTGATGTATATCGTGATTTCAATTTGCATTCTCCAGTTGCAGAGAATTATTGATAGAATATGAATACTAAAATGATTGGAAATATTTTGTTATTTTGAAAAATATCTTTGCTTTGCTGTTGGTTGAGTGAATATGTAACTGAAGGTATATTTTATATCAATTTTATTTTTATTTTCTATTTATTTTTTGCTACAAGTCTTTGAGGAGAAGGAGGAGAGGAAAAGAAAAGGAGGTTGGTATATTGCAAGTTAAGGGAAGGAGAAAAATTGCAACAGGAGAGATGGAGAGAAAAAAGGGAGAAGGAGAGGGATAGAGAGAGAGCGAGAGAGAGAGAGAGAGAGAGAGAGAGAGAGAGAAAGAGAGAGAGAGAGAGAGAGAGAGAGAGAGAGAGAGAGAGAGAGAGAGGAGAGAGAGAGAGCATGAGAAAGAGAGAATATTCGACAGCCAGAGAGATAGAGAGAAAGAGCAAGAGAAAAGAGAGCAGAGGGAGAGAAAGAGAGAGAGAAGAAATAAGAAAAACAAAGAAACAGAAAAAAATAAGAACCAAAGAAAATAAGAAAGGGATTGAAAAAACAAACAAACAAACAAGAGACAAAGAATCAAAGAAAATAAGAAAGAAAAAGAAAGAAAAAACAAACAAACAAACAAACTAAGAACCAAAGAAAATAAGAAAGGGAAAGAAAGAAAAAACAAACAAACAAACACTCTAAGAGCCAAAGAAAATAAGAAAGAAAGAAAAAAAAAAAGGGAATGAAACTCGAAGAACGCACCCAACCCAGAACACCCTCCCTCTTCGCGATGAACAACACACAATGAGACCATTTCCCTCCATGCATTAGAGAGTGAAAGGAACAGGAAGTCAGAGCGAGTCCCCTCTACTTTACAAAAGGCTCTAAGTTCAAAGATAAGGTACGAATACACTGCAAAGGAATGTCACGAGAGGCATCAAAAGGAGGTTCTGGAATCTATCAAAGGCACGGCGAGGTGTGCTTGTGCTTGTGCTTGTGCTTCGAGCGAGGCAGGAAGTGAGCCAAGTAATGTTAATTCTGTTTTGATTTTGAGTTCTTGTGATTCGGTTTAGGGTTTGAGTGTTGGGGTCATGCGTGTTGTTATTGTTATTGTTATTATTGTTATTCTTATTGTTATCATTATTGTTGTTATTATAATTATCATCATTGTTATTGTAATTATTATTATTATTATTATTATCATATTGTTATCATCATTATCCTCATTGTTATTATTCTAGTCATAGTTATAATTATCACCATCATTATTATCATGAATGTTATTGTTATCGTTATTGTTATTATTGTTATTATCATTATTATTATTATCATTAACATTATTTTTATTTTTATTATTATTATTATCATTATCATTATTATCATCATTATCATTAATATCATCATTACCATCATCATCATCATTATAAGAGCAAAACAAACATTCGGAATAACCATTATTAAAATTTCTATCATTCTACATATCAAAATCCACAACCACTTAAAAAATAAATTCGGTTTCGACTCTCCCCCTCACCCCTCACCCCTCAACCCGTCCCCCATCCCACCCTCCCCCACCCCACCCCCACACCCCAAGATGGCGTCGGCAGATAAATTAATGGCTATTGTTGTTTTTCTTCAGTTTTATCACACCCACGAGGCGAGGTACACACGCTGCCATTGCTAAGGATGGTTTCGGGAATAAATTATGGGAATTATTTTATTGTATAATGATATTGTATTTCGTAGTTTGATAATAAGAGAATGGTATTAGGATTGTTTGATAGTAGTGATATGATGGGCACAGAGTATGGTGATGTTATAGTGTCATGATATAATGATACATATAATGATACTGTGAGGACATCATAGCTTGATGATATGATAATAGTTTAATATTTATAGATTATGATATAATTTTAATAGAAATGGAGTACAGGAATAATTGAATATATAAAAAATATATCATAACAGAGTAATAACTATGGATCCTAATAATAATTCAAGAATAATGAATTATAATAATTAATTTATAAGAATGGATTAAAATGATATTCTGATAGAATAAAGACCACAATAGTTTAATAATGATGGATTGCTATGATAGTCTAATTAACCCAAGAGGAGGATAACAGATTAATTATAATGGAACAGAAAGATCTTTTGATTAAGAGACCAAGGATTCTGATAGAGCTTAATCATATGAGAATTATAATATTTTGATAGGATTATGAAAAAAATCCTCTTCTTTTTGTTTTTCATTTTGATTTTTTCCCCACTATCTCCAGATTTTTTTTAAGTTTTAGTTTTTTATTTATTTATTTATCTATTTTTTTTTTCTTTTTTAGTTTTCCAGTTGTTGAATTATAATATTTTGATAGAATTACGACAATTTTTTTCTTTTTTTTTTCCTTTTTGAAAAGTTTTTTTTTCCACTATTTCCAGATTTTTTTTCTAGTTTTCTAGCTGCTGAATTATAAATAGAAAGATAACTGCTGAATTATAGCTGTAATAAAAAAATAATTTACTGATAAAAATGATGCCTCCATTTATATATTTAACATAAATATTATGATATAATATAATAGAACATAAATATTATAATATAATATAATATACCATAAATATTATAATACAATATAACATAACATAAATAGTGTAAAATACAAACAAATATAATTATCGAATCATATCTATAATAAAATCATAACAATAACACCAACAGAAATGTTACTCTCAATTGTATAATCATAACTTGTATAAAAATAATAATCACCCAATTTTATCTGTAGAAAATTAGAAAATAAAACCGCCCACTTTCTTGCATTTTCTTGCAATGGTTTGATGCAACAATCTTACGTAAAGTGAGATCATGTTCAAATAGAAAAAAAATATATGATAATTAACATTGAAATTAACATAGAAGTCCCGTGTTCTCTTTTGCTCTAAAGAAGCGACGCATTTTTATTACGCATAATTAACACAGGTAATATTTAGTGTTTTTTTTTTTTTTTCTTTTGTTTTCAAAGTGAATATAAGATGTAGTCTTTTAATCTGTTTTTCTATCTATCTGTCTGATTATATCCATCTACTTAGCTATCTATCTACAAATATTTTTTTTTATATCTATCTGCATATATCTATCTATCTTTTTATTTGTATATATTTATTCATCTCTCTCTCTCTCTCTCTCTCTCTCTCTCTCCCTCTCTCTCTCTCTC
>BOPN01006406.1:55223-57723 GCA_017312705.2 Penaeus japonicus
TTTTTTAGATCTCGATGTGTGTTTAAAGGATTAAACCAGTTTGATGATGTTGTCAGCACCCGGAGAGAGAGAGCCAGAAACTGTGAGTTTTAAATGGAAGAGATTGATGATTAGATTACATTTATTATTTTTGAGGAAAGAAAGAGTTCTCGTTGTCACCATTTGTCTGTAAACATTCATCAGCATTGATGACATTTTTGTATTGTTTTTGTTTTCATCTGAAAATATTGTTAGTGCTTTTGTTAGCCAATTGATATAGTGATACTGAATATGTATTAATTTGTTTGTTTTGATTGCACTAAGTGTGTTAAAATAGCAACAGTCTTACCGCTAGAGCTATCACAACTAACCTCAATAACAGTAACTATAGTAAAACGAATGAAAATGATGAACAACAAAAGGAGATTATACCTGTAGTTTTTTTTAAAGCAAAATACAGGTATAAACACAACTGAATATAAAATGAATTAGTGATACTGGACTGTAAAGGCTTATAGCAGACACAACCGATTAGTACTTTTGTCAAATGACCTTCTAGCTGAACAGAATTCATTGCAACACAAGTAAAAAACGGTATGAATGAGACTAAAACACTAAACAATACGAAGAATGAAACTGAAGCCTTTCTTTGTCATGGTTCTTAGTTAAATTTAATAAAAAACACGTCGACCACATCTCAGCCTCGCCCATACCTGTTCCCCGTTCGATCTCCGAAAAAAAAAAAAGAAAAAAAAAAGAAAGAAAAAAGAGAGAGAAAAAAAAAATCGATTGTTCAAAAGGTGAGTTTTTTCTTTCCATTTTCTCTCTCTCTCTCTCTCTCTTTTATATTGAGAGTCTAAGGAAGTGGGATTTTAGCTTCGTGGAAAGTCTTTTTATCTTGAATTGATAAACAATGATTAAATGTTATTAAGTACTTATGTATCTTTATTGTCGTAAAAAAACAATAAAGCTTAAAAGAAAAGAAAAATAACAATAGAAAGCAGGGCACAGAAAGGAAACTAAAAATGTATTACGGAAATAAATAGATCTAATGATATTGATAAGAAAGCTTCTAGTGGATTGTTAGAAGGTTTTGAAATATTGGCTGATTTCAACGTATTCAGAACAAACGAGAGAGAGATATATAGAGAGAGTGGGGGCGGAGGGAGGGAGGGAGAGAGAGAGAAGAGAAGAGAAGAGCAGAGAAGAGAGAGAGAGAGAGAGAGAGAGAGAGAGAGAGAGAGAGAGAGAGAAAGAGAGAGAGAGAGAGAGAGAGAGAGAGAGAGAAAGGAAAAGAGGAGGAGAGAGAGAGAGTAAGAGATTGAGAGAGAGAGAGAATGAGAGAGAGAGAGAGAGAGAAAGAAAGAGAGAGAGAGAGAGAGAGAGAGGAAGAGAAGAAGAGAGCAAGAGAAAGAGAGAGGGAAAGAGAAAGGAAAAGATGAAGAGAGAGAGAGAGAGAGAATTCCCAATCGTCACACCCTGCATAAGAACTCACAATCAGCACGTTTTTAAACCCGAATTCCTTCCATTTAATTCCAGGCAGAATTCCCTCTGCTTGGTTGTCTCGCCTGTAACACAAGCACAAGCACACATTTTCGTGCCTTTGTAGATTTCAAAGGCGCCTTGTAGCTGCTTCATCCCTGTGACATTTCTTTGCAGTGTAATTTTGTCTTTTATCCGAGACAAGCCTTTGAACTTGTATAATGTGTGCGCATGGAGGCTCGTTCTGACCTATCCTGTGTACGGTGAGGTCCTGGAGCTGTTTTGTTGTTTTTGTTGTTTTTGTTGTTGTTTACGATGAAGATGCAGTTGGTGATCAACACATTTTTGTTTTTGTTTTGTTTTGTTTCTGTTTTGTCTCCATTTCGTTCTTATTTTTAAGTGCTTTTTTATTGATTGATTAATTATATGTATATATGTGTGTATTTTTACTGCTCTTCCCCATATGTATTTATTTTTTTCTTCTTTTTTTATAGATTTATTGATATATCTATATTTTTTTTCAAGAAGTTATTGCAAAGATAACAGAAGTATGACCCACACCCACAAAAGAAGAGATTTCTCGACATACAACCCCCAAAATAGTATGATCTATGAACAGAGTCGCATCTGTGGAAGTACTTGCTAACCTTCGTAAAGACTTATATTAAATATTGTTTATGTCTTTTTTTGGCTCTTTCTTTTCCTCCCTCCCTCCCCCTCTCTCTCTTCCTCCCTCCCACTCTTTCTCTCTTTCTCTCTCCCTTCTTCCTTCCCCCTCTCTCTCTCTTTCTCTTCCTCCCTCACACTCACTCTATCTTTCTCTATCATCTTCCCACTCTCTCTCTTTCTCTTCCTCCTTCCTACATTCTCTCTCCCTCTCTCCCTTCCTCCTCCCCACTCTCTCTCTCTCTCTCTCTCTCTCCCTCTCTTCCTTCCACCCCCTTTCTATCTCTATTCCCCTCTCTCTCTCTCTCTCTCTCTCTCTCTTTCGCTCTGTGTCCTTTTAGCATTCGGTACAGTTGTATAGGACTGCCACCCA
>BOPN01006406.1:75223-77228 GCA_017312705.2 Penaeus japonicus
CTCTCTCTCTCTCTCTCTCTCTCTCTCTCTCTCTCTCTCTCGCTCTCTCTCTCTCTCTCTCTCTCTCTCTCTCTCTCTCTCTCTCTCTCTCTCTCTCTCTCTCTCTCTTCCCCTCCCTCCCTCTCTCGTTCCCTTCCTCCACATAAACACTCTCGTCTCTCTCTCTCTCTCTCTCTCTCTCTCTCTCTCTCTCTCTCTCTCTCTCTCTCTCTCTCTCTCTCTCTCTCTCTCTCTCTTCCCCCTCCCTCCCTCTCTCGTTCCCTTCCTCCACATAAACACTCTCGTCTCTCTCTCTCTCTCTCTCTCTCTCTCTCTCTCTCACTCTCTCTCTCTCTCTCTCATTCTCTCTCACTCTTTTCCTTTCTCAAGCTGATGCAGAAGTTATTGATCTGTATAAGTCTTTGTTACTGCTGATTAATCTTCATTTGAAGCTGGCTTCTTAAATGTTTTGTGAATTCTATTGCATTATAAAAAAGATTATACGTATTTTTTTCATACTGTTATACTTATGTTTATACTCTCTGTATCTAACTTTTTCATGTATGCTTGTTTGTATGCATGTAGTCGATGCAACATAAATATGTATATATATATATATATATATATATATATATATATATATATATATATATTTTTTTTTTTTTTTTTTTTTTTTTTCAATTATCTCTTCTCGTCTATTGCAACTTTTTTGCAATTATCTGTTTCTCACTATCACTGTTTATCTGTAATGTATGTATCAATTGTTTGTTGTTATGATAGGTGATTTGACTAAATATAAAGGTCTGTTATATTACGCAAGTCGCATTTCTTTTCGTTTTTCCTTTTAAAAGCTGATGCCGATGTAAACAAACAACGAGACGATAAACACAACGTGCTTATTTTCTTTTGCGACATTCACGAATTCCATCACGCCATATTTATGTTTTTATAATTGCAGGAGGTAAAATTTCCTCGTAGATCTATTAATTCGAGATGAAATTAGCTAAAATAAACAGTGAATTTAGGCATTTCGGAAATAAATTATTTGTACGGAAACGGATACGCTTCACTTTTGAACACGATATATAAACATGTAAAAGTAATTGAATTTTAGTGGCTTTCAATCTGATTTCGATATTATTGGTATTAATTCCTGATAAAATGGACCAGCGTTTATCAAACTGTATTTCTCGTGATTTAATTCATATAACATGCTTAATTTGAATATTATTTGGTTAATTCTAGGATTGCTGTACTACATGGGTTATAATTTTCGGTGTATTTTGATAACCTGAACTATACGTTGACCTTGCTTAAAAAAAAATATATATATATATATAAATAAAAAATAAACAAATAAAAAATATTGCAGATAGATAGAGAGAAAAAACTATCTATTCTTGTGCATAATAATCTAAATTGAAGAAAAAGAAAATGATAATGAAATTTAAAAATGCAGGAAAAATGTGTGTTTGTTTGTGTCCTTTCTCCTCTCTGTCTCTTTGTCTCTCGTTCTGTGTCTCTCTCTCCTCTCTCTCTGTCTCTTTCTCTCTCGTTCTGTGTCTCTCTCTCCTCTCTCTCTCTTTGTCTCTCGTTCTGTGTCTCTGTCTCATTCCCTCTCGTTCTATGTCCCTCTCATCTCTCTCTCTGTCTCTTTGTCTCTCGTTCTATGTCTCCTCTCCTTTCTCTCTGTCTCTTTCTACCTCATTCTGTGTCCCTTTCTCCTTATCTCTCTGTCTTGTTAGCTATATATCCCCCCTCATTCTCCTTCTCTCTCGTTTTATGTCCCTCTCTCCTCTCTCTCTCTCTCTGTCTCTTTCTACCTCATTCTAGGTCCCTCTCTCTTTCTCTCTCTCTCTCTATCTCTCTCTCTCTCTCACGCTCTAGTTTTGTGTCCCACTTCCCATTCTCTTTTACTCTCATACTCCCTCCCCCCCCCCCCCATCTCCACCTCTCTATCTCCCCTCATTCTAAAGAAAATATTCCAAGAAGGCAATGTAAATTTATGTTCTGAGTCCTCCACATT
>BOPN01006407.1:10000-11997 GCA_017312705.2 Penaeus japonicus
ACCTCAAACTCACACACGCACGCAAGCACACAAACACACACACATACATCCACACACACACACATACTTCCACACACACACACACGCACATCCAGACACACAAACGCACACACATACACACACACACAACCGCACACATACACACACACACAATCGCACACAGACACAATCACACACACACACACATCCAGAAAGACAAACGCATACACACACACAAACATAAACGCACACACATCCACAAACGCACACACACACACACACACACACACGAAAGCGTCCTAATGTCTGAAGGATTCTCAATTTCGCCTTTGAAAGTAAACCTGGAGTCAGATTGAGTTTCTTATGGAGGTTTCTGGCCTCGGGTTTCTCTCAGGCTTCATCTTCTTTTTTTTTGTTGCTAGGACTACTTTTATGTGTAGTCTCTCTCACTCTCTCTTTCTCTTTATTTCTCTCTCTCTCTCTCTCTCTCTCTCTCTCTCTCTCTCTCTCTCTCTCTCTCTCTCTCTCTCTCTCTCTCTCTCTCTCTCTCTCTCTCTTTCTCTTTATTTTTCTTTCTCTCTTTCTCTTTGTTTCTCTTTCTCTCTTTCTCTTTGTTTTTCTCTCTCTCTTTCTCTTTGTTTTTCTCTCTCTCTTTCTCTTTAATTCTCTCTCTTTCTTTCTCTTTATCTCTCTCTTGTGCTCTCTCTCTCTCTCTCTCTCTCTCTCTCTCTCTCTCTCTCTCTCTCTCTCTCTCTCTCTCTCTCTCTCTCTTTCTCTTTATTTCTCTTTCTCTCTTTCTCTTTGTTTTTCTCTCTTTCTTTCTCTTTGTTTTTCTCTCTCTCTTTCTATTTAATTCTCTCTCTTTCTTTCTCTTTATCTCTCTCTCGCTCTCCCTTTCTCTCTCTCTCTCTCTCTCTCTCTCTCTCTCTCTCTCTTTCTCTGTATGTCTATTTATCCCTCTCCCTTCCTACCCCCCCGCACCTCTTTCTCTCTTTGCAAACTTTCCACTGTTGACTTTTTCTCACATTTCTTTCCCTCCCCTTTTCCGAGCAAGGGGTAATACCACCAAAAACATTCCACTTTGTATATGTACAAAGTTTTACTGTTGGAGTAGGTAAAGGACCGTGCCACGGGACTGAAACAAAGGCACTTTAAACCGAACGCATAAAATGTCACGGGAGAAAAAGAAAGCAGTTTGTATATTTCCTCTTTGGATTCTTAGATCGTTGGGTTTTTTTTTCTTTTTTTTTTACTTTGTTCTTTTCTTTTCCTGTTTTTTCCTTTTTTTTTTTTTTTTTTTTTTTTTCTTCTCTTTCCTCCTCTTTTTCTTTCTTTTTTTTTCTTCTTCTTCTTTTTTCTTGTTCTTTTTCTTTTTGCAAAGGAGAGTGGGAAAAGGTTCTGAATAAGAGATGTTTTGAGCTTTTTTTTGTTTTTGTTTTTTGAGGGGGGGGAGGAGGGAAGGGAGGGGGGAAGGAGGGAAATTGAGGGTGTAGGTAGATTGGTATCGTTTTGTGGTTGATTTTTTTTTTTTTTTTCCTTTTTTTATTGGCTTGTTTTTCTTGCTTTTTCCCCTCTTTGTCACTATGGTCGAGTTTTATGTCCTTATCTCTTTCACAATTTTCTTCTTCTTCCTTATATTTACAGTTGTTAACAACTATATAGATTCAGTTGCCACAACCGCTGGCATACATAGTAAACAGGTGCCTTGTAAACAGGTGCCTTGGCTGACCTCGGGAGAAGGCATAGACGTTCTCTTTCTATAGCAATTTATTGGGTGGCCCGATAATGCACTCGCTGCTTGCACGCACCGCTGTTCCGTTCTGATAACTGCCTGCCTTCCTTCTCTATCTATTCCTTGCAGCCCTTGATTCTATTCACAATTTATATTTTGGAACAGGCAACTTTAGGATAACTTTCACCGCCCTTGGGTTTCCGGATAGTCAACACATCTGAAGCTACGACTGGAATTGATATAATCACTTCATCTTTCCATACAGTGATTAATACATATATATATA
>BOPN01006408.1:17500-22500 GCA_017312705.2 Penaeus japonicus
TTATGATTTTAATACTAATGATAATGATAAAAATTATAAAAATATTATAACAATAATCATCGCAATAACAATAATAGAAGTAACAATGACAAAAAATGTTGGTAAATATAATGAAAATGATAATAACAAATGGTGAAAATAAGAACAATAGGATAATGCTAGTAATGATAATAACAGTAATAATGATAATGATGATAACAATGATAATCATAGTCATGATGATTATCATTATCAATGTTAATGATAATGATAGAAATGATTATGATGAAAATAGCAATGGTGATGAGAATGAGAAAATAATAATAGTGATAGTAAAAACAATTGTAATAATGATATTGGTAATGATAATGAAACAAATGATGCTGATGACGAGGATGATAATTAACATTAATAACAATATTGATGATGATAATAATGGCTATTGTCATTATCAACATTATCAATAGAAGTATCATCACCATTAAGAGTAGTAGCAGTACTGGCATGGCAATCAAATGATAATAATAATGATGTTGATGATGAAAACAGTAGTATTTATCATAATCATCACTATAGCCATTAACATTATCATCATCATTTTCATCATTATCCTTATTACTATCATTATCATAATGGCTATAATAACAATGATGATAAGAATGATGATGATATCAATAGCTAAAATGACACTAGCTATAATGATATTAACTAGCCATGTATTTTGCACCTAAAGTAAATGTTTAGCCAGACTTCATACGTTTTCTGTGCGTAGTAAGTTGAATATAAATTCCTTTCTGGCATGTTAACTGTTGCTCCTTTGAAGTTAGGAATGCAGGAATTGATATATATATAAGCATGGCGGAATGAGTTTCGAGTTTAGAGGGAAGTGAACAGGTGAGATTAATTCTCTTTACGAATATAAGCAATGTGTGGAAATCATTATTTGTGCATGTTTTTTTTTTTTTTTTTTTTTTTTTTTTTTTTTAAGCATGTGTAGATGTACATTGCATGTTCTGTCTTTCTCTCCCTGTCTGTCTGTCTGTCTGTCTGTCTGTCTGGCTTTCCATGTGTGTGTGTTGTGTTATGTGTGTGTGGTGTGTGTGTGTATATGTGTGTGTGTATGTGTGTGTGTGTGTGTGTGTGTGTGTGTGTGTGTGTGTGCTTGCAGTCGTACATATGTGAGTATATATGCATCTGTGCTTGTGGGCATACATGGGTATCTGTCCCTCCGAGAGTACATATCCACTTCCACGCACACATATTGGTACATCCACGGGCATAAATTCTTACCCACAAAAAAAGGGCAAGCAAACGGACACACCTTCGGGGCATACTGATGTTCTTGGCATCGCATTTCACTGCATGAGACTTGCTTCATCATGTGGCATCTAGGTATGGAAACGTCCTTACTTTCATCTCCTCCTAAAGGCAGTCATTAGAGGTGATTTTCCTCTTTTTCTTCTCCTTTAGATGAACAGTTAAGGAGAGGGTGTTGAGAGATTGATATTGTTCTTTGGGTTGTTATTGGATATTTCCTTTTTTAATTCCATTATAGTTATATTGTATGAAGACCTGTCATGATGTAGCATAGGTGTTCGTATGTCCTTATATAACCAACTGTGTATTTGCAACTTCATGTTCCTGTTTTCGTTATTCTATTTTATTTTATTTTTTATAAGCTAATTCCCGAGTCTTATGTCATCTCTCTCTCTCTCTCTCTCCATATATATATATATATATATATATATATATATATATATATATATATATATATATATATATATATATATATATACATATATTTCTTGTTCCTCTTCCTCCTTATCACTTTCCTTCTTCCCTTCCTACAGTCTTCCTTGCCCTTCTTTACTTCCTCTTGCTCCATTTCTTCCCTCTCCTTCTGTTTCCCCCCTCCTCCTCTCCATCCCCTTTACTCCCTCCCTCCCTCCCTCCCTCCCTATCACCCTCCCTCCTCCTTCCTCTCCTCCTCCTCCTCCTCCTCTTCCTCTTAGCCTCCAGCAACACGATAATAATAAAAGACGCAAAAAAGGTCCCGCCGTCGACGCCAGTCAACGGATGAAGAGGAGGAGGAGGAAGAAGAGGAGGAGGGGAGGAGAAGGAGGAAGAAGAGGAGGAGGGAAGAAGAGAAGGAGGAAGAAGAGGAGTAGGGGAGGAGAAGGAGGAATAGGAGGAGGAGGTGGAGAAAAAGGAATAGGAGGAGGAGGAGGAGAAAAAGGAATAGGAGGAGGAAGAGGACGAGGACGAGGAGGACACGAAGGAGGGGGGAAAGGGAGAAAACAAAAAAGATGGAGAAGGGAGAGGAGGGGAAAGAAGAAGAAGAAGAAGAAGAAAAATAAGAACACAAAGGGAAGGAGGAGGGTGGATATGACGAAAAAGAAAGAAGAAGAGGAGAACAAGAAGAGGATGGAGATAGAGGAGGGAGAGGGCGTAGAGGAGGCGAAGGAGGAGGAGAAGGAGGAGGGGGAGGAGGAGGAGGAGAAGAAGGAGGCTGGTCCTGGCTCCCACGCTCCCTCGACCGATCGCTCGACCGGATGTGGGAGGTTTTAGAAGTGTTTCGTGCGATCTTCCAAAAAAGAGTCTCGGGAGATGTTTACGAGCCTCATCTCGCACACACACGCACGCACATGCTGTCCACACACACATACACATACACCTACATACACACACACACACACACACACATACACATACATACACACACACACACACACACATACACACTCTTACACATACACACACACACACACACACACACATATACATACACATACACATGCATATACACACACACATGTACATACTGTCCATACACACATACACACACACACACACACACACACACACACGTCCACAAACAAACACAGAGATACTCGAAACCCCTCTCAGAATGGGGATGAGGGAGGAGGAGAAGGGGGAAGGGAGGGAGGGAGGGAGGGAGGGGAGGGAGGAGGGGGAGGGTAGGGAGGGGAGAGGAGAGAAGGGAGAAAGGGAGGGAGGGATGGAGAGGAGGGAGGAGGGGGAGGGGAGGGAGGAAGGAGGGTTTTACTCGACTACTTACAAGTACTACTTTTTTCCCCCGAGAAGCAGGTGGGTGGGATAAGGAGTGAGTGAAACTAAAAGAAAAAAAAAATAGAAAAAAAACAAGTTCATACGTTGTCGTTGGCGCCTGGGACTTTGAACAGAACTTCTGTTTATGAGGAAAATAGCAGAGATATATGTTGTTGTTATTGCTTGTGTTATTTTTGTTATCATTAAGATGATTTTTTTTTTATCTGTATCATTGGCTTTGTTGTTTGTGGGTTGGTTTACTGGTTTTGTTGGTGTTGTTGTTTTTATTGTTATCATTCTTGTTGTTAGTATTAGAATTATTAATAGTAGTATCACCATTACTTCAATTACTACTATTAGTTATTATCGTTACTGTTGTCGTTACCATTACAATATTTTTCATGATTATCATTACTATCATTATCACTATTACTTCTACTTCATATATTGTTAGCCTCCAATACCCCCATCATATCCATGCCTGCACCTCCATCTATTCCTTAACATGCTAATTACAGCATACTCCACACTCCTTTCACTCAATAAGCCGTGTTCTTATGCCACTCTCAGCATCCCCAGGGCGTGATAATCTCTTAAGGTTTGATGCCCGAATGCTCTCTTCGGCAACGCACAGTAGAGCATCGAGTGAGGCAGGCAACAACTTAAGCAACTATAGAAATACTTGGTTGGTTTTGTTTATAGTGTTTTCTTTGATGTTGTTGTTTTGTTGTTATTATTGTTGTTGTTCTTTTGTTGTTGTTGTTGTTGTTGTTGTTTTCTTTGACGTGATATAAGCGAGTCTAGTATTAATTATTTGGTTTTAGGGGGTCATGTCTCTTCGAGGGTACTGAGATGGTGATAATTGTGATGATAGAAATAGTTGTTAGTAGATGAGTTTGAAAATAATGATGATGATGAGGGTGAGGGTGATGATGTTATGATGGTAATGATGATGATGATGATTATGATAATAATGATAGTAGTAACAGTGATGAAGATGATAATAATGATGATAATGATAAAAATAACAATATTGATGATAATGATTATGACAGATCTTTATCAGGGTGAAGATGATGATAATGATAACAGTATAAAACATTATCATTAATATTATCATTATCATCATTACCATCATCATTATCATAATAATAAAAAATATAATGATACAGATATCAATATTGATAGTAATTACAACAGTAGTATTGGTAGGTGTAGTAATCACGACGTTAGTATATAGTAATAAAAATGATAATACTATCTAGAAGAGCAAGAACAAAGGCAATACAAATATAACTAATAACAATAGAAATAATTATAATGACATTGTCAATAACATGGATGATAAGGGTAATTACGATAACAATGAAGATCATCATCTTAACAATAACTTTGATAACAACAATTAAGATCATTACGTTATTAATGACGAGTAAAAATAACAATAGAACCACCAACAATAACATCACCTCCTTTTGATAGACCTACAACGTCGACCTCACCCCCCCCTTCCCCTATCCCCCACCCCGACCCCATTTTCATTCTAAAGAGGAAAAAAAATCTAAACATTTTGAAACTCATTATCATTTCTGGTATTATTGGTGTAGTATTATTATTATTAGTATTGCTTCAACCATTAATACCCTGATTATGGCTTTATTATTGTTATCATTATCATTTTTGTCATTATCATTATTTTCAGTCTCATTCTCCTCCTCCTCCTCCTCCTCCTCATAATCATCATCATCATCATCATCACCATCAATCACCATAACCATCATCCTCATCTTCACCATTACCATCACCATCATCATCATCATCGCCACCATTAATCACCATCACCATCATCATCATCCTCACCCTCACTCCACCCCCCACCCACCCCACTTTCACTCTACAGAAAGATAAAAAAAAAAAAAAACTCCAAACAATTTAAAAAACAGACGAAGCCT
>BOPN01006409.1:25000-30000 GCA_017312705.2 Penaeus japonicus
GATTTATTTGATCTAAACTAAACACATCTTTTCCACAATTGATCTTAATTAATCTTTCCCCAATTGATCACTCACGGCGGAATTACAGCCTATTTCATATAAGCACCTTGTAATGCGATTTCTTTTTAATTTGTGATTTACGTTAGAGGATCTTGTTAGTTAACTCGGACCAGCTGTGACTCGTCCTGTAATTGATCCTGTCAAGGCTCTCTTTCAGCTGTAATTTCGTGCCTGTTAAAAAAAAGAAAAAAGAAAAGAAGAAGAAGAAGATGAAGAAGAAGATGAAGAAGAAGAAGAAAAGGAAAAAAAAGAAAGAAAAGAAAAGAAGAAAAGGAAAAGAAAAGAAAAAGAAAAAGAAAAATAAGTAGAAAAGAAAAAGAAAAAAAGAAAACAAGAAAAAGAAAAAGAAAAAAAAGAAAAAGAAAAAGAAAGAAAAAAAGAAAAGAAAAGAAAGAAAACAAGAAAAAAAGAAAAAAGAAAAAAAGAAAGAAAAAAGAAAGAAAAAAAGAAAGAAAGAAAAAAATAAATATATATATATAGTTGATCTCTCCCGTTAACTTAACCCTCCTTGACTTATGATAACCCTTTCCCCTTTTCGAGTGATAATTCATCTCGGCGAAATGCTATCCATCTTCAGGGGAAACAGTTGCCTATTCGGATCATTTGCCATTGCATTTTGTATCATATTTCTGGAAGGTTCGGGATGATGAGAATAGGGGTTTAAAATGTATTGGGTTTTGTCATTATTCGCCTTTGTGCTATTTTAAGATGAATATAAACAGGTAGGGAAAAAAATATCATGGAGTATTTTTTAATTTGTAATGTTATATATATATATATTTTTTTATTATTATGATATTTCACTTCGTCACCTCCTCTCTTGCCTTCCTTCATCCCTATATTCATTTTCCTTCTTTTGCCCCCTTCTCTCTCCTTCCTTCTTATTAATAATTTTCTCTTTTCCTTTTCCCTCTCCTTCATTATTTCACTCATTGTTTATCTTTCCTCTTTTCTCACCTCCTTCAGTCTTACCTTTATTCTTTTTTCTCCTATTGTCTTACCTTCTTTCTACTTCTTACTTCCTCATTCTCCTTCCTTCTTCATTCTTGTCCTTCTTTTCTCTCCTCTCTCCATCACTCTTACTCTAATTCTTCCCCCTTTTATTCCCCCTTCTCTCCTTTAATCTTACACCCATTTACTCCCCTCTTCCTCTTCTCTCTCCCACTTCCTTACCTTAATTTTCCACTCCCTTCTCCTTTTTCTTTCCTTCTCCCCCCACCCCCCTCCCACCCTAACCCCCTCCCGCCCCTCCACCCTCCCACCCTTACCCCCTCCCGCCCCTCCACATCCTTCGTAGGATATCAAAATCCTACTGACACACAAAAACACATCGAAATTTTGAAGTCTAATGGAGTTTTAATAGAAGTGTCTATCATGTGTGGATGATAAGAAAAGGGAAAGGCAAAAGGAATGATGAAATAAGTGGAAGGATGTGGATGGAAAGAAAGAAAAGTAGAAACAAAATGTGAAGAAAAATGGAGTGCTTAGGATGCTCTTGTTAGCTATCATTGAATTATTATTATTATTTTTTTGTTATTGTTCGTGCGTTTATCATCATGATTATTATTATCATTATTATTGACCCTAGCATCAGTTTCATTATGATAATGACTAATACTATCATTATTATCATTCTGAGTAAGTATAATCATAATCACTATCATGATTATTATTCCAAAAGGTAATCGATTTAAATAAATTCTTTAAATTTCCATTTCTAACCTCCTTGTTAAGTGTTCGTTGGACCACTTTAAAGATAATATAGCATTCCCAAAACACACGAGGAAACAGGAATTCAAAGATTAAAAGATAGAAAAAGGGTATGAATAAAAGAAGGCTTTGGTGAACCAGTTTTTCACGTGTTACTAACGGCGCTTTGGGAAAATTATCTCTGCTAACGGCACAAAACTGCAAGAAAAAAGTTTTTTTTACAGTAATCCACAGAAAGATCATCAGCCAAAAGAAAGAATAGGTAAACGTATTAAAAAAGGTTGAGGACGAATTGCCGCAAAAAAAAAAAAAAAAAAAAAAAAAAAAAAAAAAAAAAAAAAAAAAAAAAAAAAAAAAAAAAAAAAAAAATCAGGTCCACCGAAGAAAAATCTAGAACCTCCCTTTGCGTTCTTCAACTGTTCTTGTAGGGGGGGGGGGTCTCTTTTGTTCACTTCCTGCTAATTCGAAAAACATTCAGGGAACTCACGGTGGGTGTCCCATGCCCCGATATACCGCCATATTCAATGAGAGGCGAACAGATTGAGGGGATGATGATTCTAGTTACCCGGATGTTCCTCCACTTGAGTTGCCAAGACGTTCTTTGCTACCCGGTTATTTCACTCCATTCCAAAGGGCTTGCTCCTAGGTCATCGTTGAGATTCCTTATTAGATTACATCTGCCTATCGATATAAAACGATCACTTCTAGCGGGTAATGGAGGCCTTAGCCCCATGGAAACAGCCACGAAATTTCCTCCAGTGGTCGCCGGAAGTGTCTTCTATGGGCGCCTCTAAGGGGAGACTTGTGTATTTTCGCACCAAAAGTGATTTCAGGAGCTCAGCACATCACGACATTTCTACCTTTTCCTAATGCTTATTTTTCTTCTACGAAATCAGACTGGAGGCAGCTAATAGGCTTGAACTGTTTGCAACATTCTTTTGATATTAAACTTCACAAATTCTATTTGAACAGCTGAAAGCACTGACGACGTTTCTGCAAACCTGTGATTCAATGAAAGTAAAAATATGGTTTAGTAATTGAGATAACAGTCATAATTGTTTGTCGCAGTACCGTTGCATTGAATGCAAGGGTATATTTCTTCAACAGCTCTTACTAAAAGGAACGTACTGCACTATAACTAACGGTTGAAGTATCATAGTACTCACTGGAATCCGAAGATATTCCTCCTCAGGAATCCTTAAGGCGTCTTACACAACTTAAAAATGAAAATGAAACTCCTCTGATGTATTACCACATTTCGTGTTCCGCGTCTTGGTATTAGCGACATCAAAGGGGATATTCTTGCAGGTGGGGCTCGATCAAAACGAAGCTTTGCAGTAAGAAATTGGCAACGTTGCGAGCTCCCTTTCTAGAAGCTTGTTGCCGTGGGAGATGGTTTTAAATAATCCATCTATCTGCCCTCGCGGATCTGACACTGTGGAGAATTCTTGACACACACGCGCACACACACACACACACATGCACACACACAAACACACACACACACATGCACAAACACACACACACACACACACACACACACATTTGTGTATGTGTATTTGTATATATATATGTATGTGTATACGTATGCGAATGTATATGTTTATGTGCATGTGTATTTGCATGTGTGCGTATGTGTGTATGGATGTATTTGTAAAAAAACAACAACAAAAAACAGCTGAGTATCCTATATTTAATCACAATCACTCTTCCATCTTACATTATAGATAAAATGCATTTGTTTGTTTTCGAAACTATGGATGTATTCGGGAAGCAAGGACATTTCCCGACTACAAATAAGTAAGACAATCGTTGGACTATCGCGTATGGTAGCACACAGGACAATCCTTTATATACAGCGACAGTATGCTGGAGATAGATAGATAGATAAATAGATAGATAGATAGATAGATAGACAGATAGATAGAAAGAGAGAGGGAGAAAGAGAGAGAGAGAGAGAGAGAGAGAGAGAGAGAGAGAGAATAGATGCAAAACAATTTTACTTGACATGCAATCCTACAAGGAAATGGAAAAGTGTGATGTGTTCTGTTTTAGAAAATAACGGTAATCTGTTTCCCTTTCCTTTGTTTCCACACGCGAGCAGAATAAGATATCTGTACGCAAAGAAGATATATTATACTCAGGTAGGGAAATTATGACTACATATTTCATTTTTTTAGAATGAGAGAAAACAATTAACGGAAGAAAACAGACAAAGGAAAACACACAAAATGGCGGGAAGGAGCCTGCGTCCAGCGAGGGCGGGAAATGCCAAGAGGAAACCAAGAGGAAATGGAAAGGAAATGAAAAAATAAAGCCAAGAGGAAGTACTAAGATGGGAGAAATGACAGCGGTAATAAACACAGTAAATAACTCTTGATTTATTTGCTTTATCTTATTTGTTTAAAGAATGGAGGCGAGAAAATTGGAGATAATTGGTAATTGCGAAGGAGAAAAGAAAAGAAAAAAAAATTGTAAGAAAAGGCTTATTCAGATAGAAAAGAAAGAAATAAAATGGTCGAGAGGAATAATCTTGAAAATAGATTAGGATAAGGAAATATACAAAAACAAACAAATATAAGGAAAATAGATATTTTTTCTCTATAAAGGAAAGTGATCTAATCTGTCATTGGTTTGTTTTCCTTGTTGCACTGTATTGGAGTGGGTCTGAGCCCCGCTATTGAGCAATGTTGATTTGCAACACCTGAAAATAGCGTTCTGGTTATTGTTATATGGTCAATGTATCTTGTAATGCTAGAGAGATGACTGAAGGCTTGTAGTTCATGTTTTACTTTGCTTTGCCAGACCACTTGAATGTTGAATATGAATACATACATACATACATACATAAATATATACTTGCATACACACACACACAAACACACACACACACACACACACACACACACACACACACACACACACACACACACACACACACACACACACATATATATATAGCAGAGACAAAGAGATATATATATATATATATATATATACATATACAACACACCACATCACCCGTGAACACATAATATGAACACCACCAAACACAACCCATGTTTTTCCATCATCAGGCATTGCTGTGAGTGCTGATAGGAACATTCACATATCCACAACCCTTCCCTTTCCATCTCTGGTACTTCCTGAAATAACTATCAGATGTAGGCAACTCCCGAACACACACTCGTCCCTCTCTTTCTCCTCTTTCTCTTCCGCTCTTTCTCTCT
>BOPN01006409.1:35000-37500 GCA_017312705.2 Penaeus japonicus
TCCTGGAATTAAGTAAAATGTCTATTTCAGAAATAAATAATCTCAAGCCATTTATGAAAGCTTACTTGTATTGCAAAAGAGAAAAGGAAAGTTCAAAAAGTTTTCTTTGAATATTAGTGAGACAAACAACAGCCAAAAGGGGGGGGAGGTATTCACACTGCTAAACGTATATCATCGATAAACTATTTCACAAAAGGGTTAAAATTAGATCAAAATTAAGCTAAAAGGAAAGAAAATAGAATGGAAAACATGTTATGAAATCTATGTTCGAGAATAATAAATATGTGTCGTTAATTAGATGAATTGAAACATCTTGAAAACAACCTCGTGAATTAACCCATACACGGATTTTATTCTGTATTCATCTTGATTAATTACATAGGATTTACTTTCCTATATTAATCGTTTGTCAAATCATATCACAAATAAAAACATCATATATATCCTTTTATCACAAGAACATCCAATTTTTTTTAGAAAAATATATCAAAGAGACATTTCTTCCTAACCTAATACAGAGCGTCGATATTGACATGGAACAAAATTAGATCAATGCGTCGGTTGTAATTTTGAAAGAAGATTGGGTTATTTTACTTAAAGTCTTTGAAGCAATATCTTATGTGTGCGTGCGTATGTGTGTTAATAAAGGAATATATCCATAAGGATGTACAGTACAGCGTAATATCGTAAAGACGAATATTATTACATTTAAACAGCTTTCAATCTTTTTCTTTCCTTTTCTTTCTTTTCAGTCAGTATTTGCGATTCAAAGCAGTGTATTCTTCACTCCTAAAAGTGAAAGCATGAAACAAGAAAACTAACCTTCTAAAATGGCGTAGTATAGGCCTCTCTGTTGTAAAGACTTAACCTGAAACTTCTTCTAACATGATGATAACTGTTGGTTACTAACCCACACGATCTATACGATCTATACTGATTTATTTTAGATCCTATTCCTCTTGGACTTCAGGAATAATAAGGCTGGAGGTTGTTCCGATTCACTTAAAAAGAAAGAAAGAAAAAAACTGGAACAACAGCAACAAAAACAAAATAAAAACAAATGAAGGTAGAATTACAGTAGGCTGTGTCATGATGGCGTCTCTATCTCTGATTATTTTAGGCCTTACTCCTCTTGGATTAAGGCTGTAGGCTGTTCCGATTTTCTAAAAAAGAAAGGAAGAAAGAAAGAAACCAAAGCAGGAACAGGAAAAAAAAAGAAAAAAAAGAAAAAACAAAATTAAGGCAGAAATAGTTCAGGTTCTTTCTTCTTTTCAGTGATGTTTTAAACATTGTTCATATGTCAAAATAATATTTTCGCTACGTTTCTTTTGTCTAATTACCAAATGACATTAAGAGATGTGTGACGTGAAGATAATCAAATATTCCTTTATTAACCGGTTCCAAAAAACTCACAGACCCTGAACATTTTCCCGCGCAATTCACTCGCTTTATGAAAAAAACAACAACAACAAAACATTCAAGCGAATCAAAATATCTTATGAAACCCGAAGAGAAAAGTGAGATTTTATTCGCCAGATTAGTGAGCTGAGTCCATTGGAAGAAAGACTGTTCTTCCGCCGAGATTTATGTGAAGACTCGCCCTTCCATTTAATTTGGCACCGCGCCAGAGACATCTACCGGCTGGATTCCAAAACTCTGTCTTGCTTCCCTCTGTGTGTCTTCTCGAATAACGTTAGGGTTTCCTTGATTAAAGACTTCGTTAGGGTTTCCAGAAAGGTAATTGAAACAAGATGAAAAAACAAAAAAACATTTATCCCCTTTTTCTTTTGTCTAACCGTTTATTAACAAGCATTTATCATTTACATAACGGCCTTTCCACACTCGTTCTCTGGCTTAGATCCAGGCGGTAAGAAATAACCATAAGAAAGTGGATTGCTATGTTTGAGAATTACTATAGTATTATTTTGTCTTCCGATTCAATGCCAGTTAATTTATTTTTATTATTATTATCTTTTATTATTATTATTTTTTTTACCGCGTGTCTGTAATTATGTGAGCATTTGCGAAGTATTTTATTATCATTTTTTAGAATGTATATTCGTTAGAGATATGGCATGTGTTATATCTTTATTTGTATTCTGATAATTAAGTTCTATACAATTTTATTTTCTCTCTGCCGCTATCTCTTTTCTTCTTAATTTCTCCTCTCCCATTCTAATTCTCTTTTCTCTCTCTCCCTTCCCCCACTCTTCTCTCTCTTTCACCTCCTCCCTCCCTCCTTCTCCTTTTCTCTCTCTCTCTCTCTCTTTCTTTATCTCTCTTTCTCCCTTCCTTCCCCCCTCTCTCTCTTTCTTTCTCCTTCCCTCCCTATCTCCCTCCCTCTCCCCTCTCTCTTTCTTTCTTTCTCCTTCCCTCCCTCCCTTCCTCCCTCCTCCCTCCTCCCTTCCCGTCTCCCTTGCTCTTCCTTTCTCTTTCACATACACGTATACAGACATTCACAAAAAGTACATCTATCTAGAATTATTTTTTTATTATGTGA
>BOPN01006409.1:50000-57500 GCA_017312705.2 Penaeus japonicus
ACCCCTCTCTCTCCTCCCTCTCACCCCTCTCTCTCCTCCCTCTCACCCCTCTCTCTCCCCCCTCTCTCCCCCCTCTCCCCCCTCTCTCCTCCCTCTCTCCCCCCTTTCTCCCCCCTCTCTCCTCCCTCTCGGCTCAGGAGTCAAGGCCCAGATATGTGTCATCATTAAGTATTACCGAAGCAAACATGGGTGATGTGAGGAGAGCTCTGTGGTGAAGCTTAGAGGCTGAAGCTTGAGGTGTGAGCTCTCTGATGGGAGACCATAAAGGTGAATTTTGAGTGTTGTGTATGGTGATGGAGAGGAGGAGGTGCAAGGGAGGAAATGAGCTGTGGTGGTGGTGATGATGGTGATGATGGTGATGGTGGTTATGGTGATGGTGAAGGTGTGTATAGTTTGTTAGATTGTGGTAGCGGTGAGGATGATGAGGGTGGTGATGGTGATGATGAAGTAATCTTTTAATAGCTAGGGTGTGTATAGTTTGTTAGATTGTGGTGGTGGTGATGATGATGGTGGTTATGGTGATGATGGTGATGTTGGTGGAGTTGTCCTTTAACATTTAGGGCGGCGATGATGATGGTGATGATGGTGGTGGTGATCATGACAGTGATGATGATGGTGGTGATGATGATGGTGGTGATAATAATCGTGGTGATAATGATGGTGGTCATGATGATGATGATGATGAGAGAGAGAGAGAGAGAGAGAGAGAGAGAGAGAGAGAGAGAGAGAAGAGAGAGAAAGAGAAGCGAGAGAAGAGAAAGAAGAGAGAGAGAAAAGAGAGAGAGAGAGAGAGGAGAGAAGAGAGAGAGAGAGAGAGAAAGAGAGAGAAAAAGAGAAAGAGAAAGAGCAAGATAGACAGAGAGAGAAAGAGAGAGAGAAAGAGAAAGAGCAAGATAGACAGAGAGAGAAAGAGAGAGAGAAAGAGAAAGAGCAAGATAGACAGAGAGAGAAAGAGAGAGAGAAAGAGAAAGAGCAAGATAGACAGAGAGAGAACCAAACATGAAATAGACACACAAAACGGAGAGAAGGCAAAAGCATTTCCAAAGACCTTCCCATCCTCGTCCAATTAAAACCCATATAAACCACATAATCAAGATAACAAAACGACAATCAATAATAGTGAAAAAAATTAAAAAAACACAAACCACGGACACCGACCACCATTTTCATTCATATCCAATATTTACATTTTGTATCAGAACGTCAGTGGGTTTAAAGATTCATAGATTTCACACTACATTAACTCTGAATAAATATATTTCCCGAGGCAGAATTATCAAAGGATCTAATGCTTTCTGGTTCTCGTCTCGGTCATAGATTTCGAATGCCTTTGTGTGCCGTCCCACATGGAGGTTTCGATGCTTTATTGTTTTTTTTATTTTTATTTTTTTATTATTTATTTTTTTTTTAGCTTTTTCTTATATTTATTATTTTTTGTTATTTTTGTGTTATTTATTTATTATTATTATTTTTTGGCTTTTTATTTTGTCTTGTTATTTTTTGTGTTATTTATGATTGTTCTTTTTTTGTTGTTGGTTTTGTCTCTTTCTCTCTTATTGTGTCTGCTTTCTTGTTTATTCTTATCTCTCTGTCTCTGTTTGTTTGTCCATCTCTATATATATCTATATATTTATCTGCCTGTTTATATTACCATTTATTTATCTTTATCTAGTACTCTATTTGTTTGCCTTCTCTCTCTCTCTCTCTCTCTCTCTCTCTCTCTCTCTCTCTCTCTCTCTCTCTCTCTCTCTCTCTCACTCTCTCTCTCCCCTCACCCTTCCCCATTCCTACCACCGCCCCATCCCCCTACCCCTTCCTCCCCCTCCCCCTTCTCCTTCCCCCACCCCCCTTTCCCCCTTTCCCCCTTCCTCCGCCCCATCCCCCTTCCCCCCTTCCCATTCCTACCTCCGCCCCATCCCCCTTCCCCATCCCCCTTCCCCCGTTCCTACCTCCGCCCCATCCCCCTTCCCCCTCTCCCTCTTCATCCCCTCCCCATCCCCCTTCCCCATCACCCCCCCCCCTCGCCGTGGCCTCAATACCTTCCAAGGCCGCGTTGCAAACCAAGGCGTTCCGAGGGCCTCTTTACCTTCAGATATAAACCGATTACACAGGGGGGGGGGGCGATTACACGGGGGGGGGGGGGCTCGAGCGGCTGCTGGGATCGGTTCGGCAGACGCGGATGGGGGGGGGGGGCGAGGCGGATAGGTGGGAGGAATTGGATAGGTGGGGGGAGAGGGCTAAAGGGTAAGAGAGAGAGAGAGAGAGAGAGAGAGAATGAATGAAAGAAAAGATAGATAGATAGATAGAGAGGGAGGGAGAGAGAGAGAAAGAGAGAGAGAGAGAGAGAGAGAGAGAGAGAGAGAGAGAGAGAGAGAGAGAGAGAGAGAGAGAGAGAGAGAGAGAGAGAGAGAGAGAGAGAGAGAGAGAGAGAGAGAGAGAGAGAGAGAGAGAGAGAGAGAGAGAGAGAGAGGGGATGGATAGGTGAGAGAAAGAGGGTAAGGAAGGAGAGAAAGAGGGAAATGAAGGAGAGGAAGAAAGGGAGACGGGAGAATGAGAGATAATAATAGTTGTATGGATTATGATAATAATGACAACAACAACAACAACAACAAAACAATAATGATAAGAATCGTAATAAAGATAATCAAGATGATGATAACAACAATAACAACAATAGTAATAACAACAATACTGATAGTAAAGATAACAAGAACAAAATAACATTAGTCATGTTGCTATCAATAATACTGATGATAATAATGATAATGATAATAATGTTACACAATTCATCTTATACATAGGTTTACTAATAACAACAGTAATGTTGATGATGACAATAATGAAAGTGTTAAAAGTGGTTCCCAAAATAAAGAGGAAAATGAAATCGTTTATTCATCTACCTATCTATCTATCTATCTATCAATCTACCTCCTATTTATCTGTCTATCCACCTACCTACCTTCCTACCTATCTATTTATCTATCTACCTTTTGTCTATCAATCTACCTTTATATCTTTACATATATATATTGTATATATATAAATATATATATATATATATATATATATATATATATATATATATATATATATATATATATATGTATACACATATCATTCTACCTACCTATCTATCCATCTATCAACTTCCTATCTATCTCTCTCCTTATCTCTCTATCAATCTACCAACCTACCAACCTACCAACCTACCTATCTACCAACCTACCAACCTCCCAACCTACCAACCTACCTATCTACCAACCTACCAACCTCCCAACCTACCATTCTACCAACCTACCTGCCTACCTATCTACCTACCTACCTGCCTATCTAACCAAATGTAACCATACCTACCTGCATACACGTGAATTCCAGCGAAACGCCAATAGGAAAGCTATTCCCTCCAGGGGTTTAGTCGACCGCAACTGCAGCCAAATCGCCTCAAGGTTGAATCATTGGGTTTCAATCTCCAGGACGAATGTCATCTGCCCGTTTTCCCCAGGGACCGACGACGCTCGCTCAGCCATGGTTATATGTATAGGTATATATGTATGTATATATATATATATATATATATATATATATATATATATATATATATATACATACACACACACACACACACACATATAGACACACATATGTGTACACACACACACACACACACACACACACACACACACACACACACACACACACACACACACACACACACACACACACACACACACACACACACACACACACACACATATATATATATATATATATATATATATATATATATATATATATACATACACACACACACACACACACAGAGGGAAAGGGAAAGAGAAAAAAAAAGAAAAGCACAAAAGGAAACAAAAAAAGAAATAGACGAGTAAAGACAACAAATGAGAAAAAAATCACGAAAATTAACAGAAGCAAAATACAAAAACAAAAAAAAAGAAAAAAAAAGAAAGAAAGAAAAGAAAAGAGAGAAAAAAACAGAAAACATAAAACGAAACAAAACTACAAAGACGGTTCTGAAAATTGAACAGCTATTACTATTCATGAAATTATTTTTCAGTAATGTATACACACAGCTCTCCAACATCAGCCCATTGCATATGACATCAAAATCCCATGAATAATGTATATATTTTTCACACAAAAAAAGATCAAACTCAATTGACGAATAACAAGTTTTGAAAGTAAAGACAGAAATGTTCATATTAAAAAAAAAGAAAAAAAAAAGAAGAAAAATAAAATAAAAATAAAAATAAAAAAATATATGGATTAATAAGGATTCATAGAAAGATAATTTGTAAATAGATGGAATGTCTATCTATCTGTCTATCGACATATCTATTTAGGTGCACGCGCGTGTATATCTATATGCGTGAAAATGAAATATTTATATTAATATTTGACTGGTTGATCAACTATATAAACTTAAGGATAGACTGGAAAAATAAATGAATGATAGTATATCAAAAGTCTGATAATAGTAGAGAAATAATAGTAGATTGATAGACAGAAAGAAGGACTAAGAGAATGAAAAAAAGTTGGAATTGTGAATAAGAAAGAAAAAGAAGAAGGGGAAGAAGAAACAAGGTGCACTGAAGGAACATGAATAAACAGATAAATTAAATAATAAATATAGAATAGGCTGAACATTATTTTGATAGAAGGATAGATTTATTAATTAAATCGATCGTAATGTATGATTTCACGGATATGTTTGCCAAAGAAATGATACAGTAGAAATGTATAAGGTGATGAATAGAAACATACAGGAATAGAAAGACACAAATAGACTTTCATACAATAGATTTGTTTGCATACAATAACATCACAATAAATAGATAACTCAATCAGCCACAAAGAGTAATAAATTAGTGAAAAGATACGTATTTGGATAGATTTGCAAATAAAGAAAGAAATATTTATAAATTGCTAAATTCTATAGCCATAGGAATTTGTTTACGATAATGGACACTAATTTTTTTGTTTATTTGCTGTCTAGATTTGCATAGATTATGTGGCAGTCTCAACAAGAGCATTTTATGGCTTCTATTAAGTAATCATTGATAATTGATAATTTCCCCCCCTTTATTCTTTTATATTCAGTCCACATTCACATACATGTACATCTTTATCTTTTTGAATGTTTTTTATCTATCTATCTGATATATATATATATATATATATATATATATATATATATATATATATATATATATATATATATACACACACACACACACACACACACACACACACACACACACACACACACACACACACACACACACACACACACACACACACACACACACACACGTACACAAATCCATTCTAAAAGGACATAAAACAACACTTTTATCAACATCTCAATCGATAGCAGTCCAACAGAGAAACCCGGAGATGTGTCTGTTGGATCTCATACACATGTCAAACCTCAAAACGCTATTGACATTTCCGTCTTTTGAGCCGAAGTACTCCCTACATATAAAGCATATTGCAGGGGCAGAGATTTTTTCATTTTTTATTATTTTTATTTTTTTTATCACTTGATGTACCTTTATATGATACGATGGAGGTGTCCTTGATGTCGACTGAGACGCCATTGTTTTTTTTTTTTTTTTTTTTTAATCACCTGATGTACCTTTATATGATACGATGGGGGCGTCCTTGATGTCGTTCTGTGTTTTATTGGTGTAGTTATATTGAAATATGTATGTCTTAAAAATCGTCTGTGATTAAAAAAAAGCGAAAATAAAAGAATCGAGACAAAAACGGGGTCAAAAAAAGTAAAAAAAACAAAACAACATCGCGCACGAAACGGACCATACAAAAGAGAGCCGCCAAAATATTGACTAGCCT
Source organism: Penaeus japonicus (assembly GCA_017312705.2). Taxonomy (NCBI): domain Eukaryota; kingdom Metazoa; phylum Arthropoda; class Malacostraca; order Decapoda; family Penaeidae; genus Penaeus; species Penaeus japonicus. The sequence goes on from BOPN01006409.1 coordinate 55,872, forward strand.
TCTCCTCCTCCTCCTTCTCCTCCTCCTTCTGCTTCTTCTTCTTCTTCTGCTTCTACTCCTCCTCTTACATCACCATCTCCTCTTCAATCTCTTTCCTCTCCTCTTCCTCCCTCCCTCCTTCTTCTTCTTCTCTTTCCTCTCCTCCTCCTACCCCTTCCTTCTCCTTCTTCTTCTCCTCTTCTCCCCCTCCTTCTTCTTTTTGTTCTCCTCCTCCTCCTCCTTTTTCGTCTTCTCCTTTTCCTCGTCCCCCTCCTCCTCCCCCCTCTTACTTCTTTTTCTTCTTCCCCTTCTCCTCCTCTTCCTCCACATCCACCTCCACCTCCCCTTCTCTTCCTCCTCCTTGCCCTCCTCCTCCTCCTCTTCCTCCTCCTCCTTCTCTTCCTCCTCCTCCTCCTCCTCCTCTTCCTCCTCCTCCTTCACCCCCTCTTCCTCCATCCCCCCCCTTCCTCTTCTTCCTCCACCATCACCACCACCATCACCACCTCCCTCTCCCTCTCCTTCTGCCTCCACTCTGTCGATATTAATTAGACATTCTCTGGCCCTTTTGTCGATGGAGACAATGGCCAAGTCGAAACACAATGGCCAAGGGTTTTGTCGACGGAGGAAACTTGCTTGAGAAGTCTCTGGGAAAGATATTGTTGTGCGGCGTAAACCTTATGTCAGAGGACTCGTATTGGCTTAGGTCTTAGGTAGAGGGCCATTTTGGACTCGTAGGGGGATACAGGTCTTATGTTTTATTGATTACCTTTTTTTAAAAATTATTATCATTATTATTACTATTATTATTATTATTATTATTATTATTTATTATTATTATTATTATTATTATTATTATTATTATTATTATTATTTATTATTATTATTATTATTATTATTATTATTATTATTATTATTATCATTATTATTATCATTATTATTACTATTTTCTTATTTATTTATTTTTTTTATTTTTTATTTTTATTTATTTATTATTATTATTTTTTTTTTTTGGGGGGGTGTCTGGTTTGTTTTATACTCAGAATTAAAGTCATTTACGTGGTTTAGGTTTACATGGAGTAATATTTTGTTCTGTCAAGGGAAACGTACATGTTTCAGGTCGATTTTGTGAAGTTAGGGTATTTTATCTATTTCTACATCTTTATTGATTTTTTTCTCTTATTTTGTACTTTTATTCCAAATAAAATAATCTTGTTAACCTTAAACTGAGTTAGTGGATCATTGATTTTTAATCTCGTGGAGGAATGAAGGGGGGAAGAAGGGGGTAGGAAGGGGGGGGGGTGAAATATAGCTTTTGGGGGAAATATTCTATATATTCATTATTTATAACATCCTTTAAAGATTTTTTTTTCAACCGATATTTATAGGTTATGATTTTAATGGTTTAGCAGTATCATCACCATTATCATTTTCATGTTTATACATTTATTGATTTTTTTTACTTCGATACTTTTTCACTCTCTTCTATTGCATGATCAATTGCTATACTGATTCCCGAATTCAGTCTTGATATTCATTTCGTTTTTAGATAATTTAGTGCGTTATATCGAGTGACAACATTAACATCAAAGCGAAGATCCCTTTTGTGTTCGTAACAAGAGGACGTGTTCGTATGCGTGGCTTCAGTTTCGA
>BOPN01006409.1:75000-77190 GCA_017312705.2 Penaeus japonicus
ATATTTCATATATATAACTAATCTTTTTTTTTCTTTCTTTCTCTCTCCCATTCTCCCCTTCTTCCTTTATTTTTCTCCCATCTTCTCTTTCTCCCATCTCTTCCCTTCTCTCTCCTTCCTTTCCCCCTTCCCTCGTCCTCTCTCTCCTCCCCTTTTCCCTTACCTTTCCCTCTCTCTCCCCTCACCCTTCTCTCTCCCTCTCTACCCCTATTTCTCCCTTCCCTTCCATCCTAGCTCCCTCTCTCTCCACCCCTTTCCTTCCTCCGTACCCCTCTCTCTCCCTACCTACCCTTCTCGCCCCCTCTCCCTCCATCCTAGCCCCCCCCTCTCTCTCTACCCCTCTCTACTCTTCTCTCTCCCTCCCTCTCCATCCTAGCCACCCTCTCTCTCCTCCCCTTTCCTCCCTCCGTACACCTCTCTCTCCTTCCCCCTTCATCCCAGCCCCCTCTCTCTCCTCCACTTTCCTCCCTCCGTACCCCTCTCTCTCCCTCCCCCTTCATCCCTGCCCTCTCTCTCTCCACCCCTTTCCTCCCTCCGTACCCCTCTCTCCCCTCCCCCTTCATCCCAGCCCCCTCTCTCTCCACCCTTTCCTCCCCCTCCGTACCCCTCTCTCCCTCCCTTCATCCCAGCCCCCTCTCTCTCCACCCCTTTTCCCTCCTCCGTACCCCTCTATCCCCCTTCTTTCCTTTCCACCACATTATCTCACTTCCTCCATTCTGCTCCATCCTACTCCTCTCTATCTTCCCTCTTCCCCTTCCTTTCCCCTCCTCCCTTCGCTCCTACCTACTCCTTTTTCTCTCCCTCCCTTATCCCCTCCTTACCCATATCTCTTCTCTTATTTACCCCTCCCTTCCCCCTCTCTCTCCCTTCCTTTCTTTCCCACCCCTTCTCCCCTTTTTCCCTCCCTTCCTCTCACTCCCTCCCTCCCACTCGTCCCTCTTCTGACCCCTCTCTCTCCTTCCCTCCCTCCCTACCCCTCTCGCCCCCTCCCCCACCCCTCCTCCCCCCTCTTCCTTACCCCTCTCGCCCCCTCCCCCACCCCTCCTCCCCCCTTTTCCTTAACCCTCTCGCCCCCTCCCCCCACCCCTCCTCCCCCCTCTTCCTTACCCCTCTCGCCCCCTCCCCCACACCCCCCTTACCCCTCTTGCCCTCTCACCCCCCCACCCCCCTTACCGCTGGTGGCTCTCGTCTCGTCTCTATACCGTGCTTACGTAAGCCTTAGAGCCATGATGTTCTCTTTCTTTCTCTTTCTCTTTATTTCTTCCTCTCTCTCTCTCTCTTTCTCTCTCTATTTCTCTATCTCTCTCTCTCTCTCTCTCTCTCCCTTCCTTGGGAATATGATCCTCTCTCGCTCAATCTTTCTCTCAATCGCACTCACGCTCACTCCATTTCTCTCTGTCTCTCCCTTTTATGTCTCGGTATTTATATATTTTTTTTCGCTGTCTCTGCCTTCCCCCCCTTTTCTTTTTTTTAGATTCTCTGACTCTTTTATCTCTTCTCTCTTTCTTTTTCTTTTCTCTTCTGTTCTCTTTTCGTCTCTCTCTCTCACTCTCTCTCTCTCTTTTTTTTCTCTCTCTCTCTCTCTCTCTCTAATAATTCCCTTTTTCTTTTTTTTCTTATCAGTCCTATCGTCATCATCGTCATTATCCTGATCATCATTTTTACATTCATCATCCTTATTCATCATTATATCATCATCATCATATCATCGTCATCACCATACCGTCATCATCATCATCATAATCATAACTTTTCATCACCATTAACGTATTAAGAAGGTTATCTTTGTTCTCATTTTTTCTCATTATTTTCACCATAAAAATTCCAATAAGTATGAATGAGTACTTTGTTCAGGACTTGGAGATTCCTTGTAATGGAGGGGAAGGGCGGGGGGTGTGGGAGGGGGGGGGGTGGGGGGCAGAATTTTAGCGGGAAAGAAATTAGGGTACGTTTAAACTGCTTGCGGAACTTTGGTGCACGTGAACGTCTCTCTCTCTCTCTTTTTGTATATCTCTCTTCCTCTCTCTGTCTCTCTCTCTCTGTCTGTTTCGCTCTCTCTCTCTCTCTCTGACTGTTTCGCTCTCTCTCTCTCTCTCTCATTCTCTTTCTATATATCTCTCTCTTTCTCGATATATATATTTACATACATACATACTTACATACATACATACATATATATATATATATATA
>BOPN01006410.1:0-7500 GCA_017312705.2 Penaeus japonicus
GTTTCTAAAAAAAAAAATAATAATAATAATAATAAAAAGAAAAAGAAAAAGATAAACTAAAATAAAAATAAACAAATAAACAACTAAATAAACAAAATACACCAGTAACCCCCTCCGCTCTTCCTCCGACCACCCTCCCTCCCTCCCTCCCTCCCGAAGGACCCCGAGACTCCGCAGGATCAGCCTCCTCGTGTACACCAAGTTCTTCATGGTGTCCATGGTCTTCTACGGCATCTCCCTCAACGCCGTCAACTTCAACGTCAACCCCTTCCTCTACATGGCCCTCGGGGGACTCATGGAGATCCCCGCCTACACGCTCACGGTGCCCATCGTCGAGTACTGGGGGCGGAGGGCCCCCTCGGCCGCCTTCTACTTCCTCTCCGGCGTCTTCATCCTGGCTCTGGCCTTCGTCCCGTCGGGTAGGACCAGGGGGAGGGGGGGAGGGGGAGGGGGATGGGGGGGGGGATGGGGAGGGGGAGGGGGAAGGTGGGATAAAGGGAGTGGAGAAGGGGGAGGGGGGAGAGGAAGGGGGATAAAGGGGAGAGGGGGAAGGGGAAGGGGGATAAGTAGAGGGGGGGAAAGACAGGAAGGGGGGATAAAGGGGAGGGGGAAGGGGGGAGGGGGGAGAGGAAGGGGGATGAAGAGAGTGGGGAAGGGGGAGGGGGGAGAGGAAGGGGGGATGAAGAGAGTGGGGAAGGGGAAAGGGGGGGATAAAGGGAGTGGGGAAGGGGGGGATAAAGGGAGTGGGGAAGGGGAAGGGAAAAGGGGAGGATAAAGGGAGTGGGGAAGGGGAAGCGGGGGATAAAGGGAGTGAGGAAGGGGAAAAGGGGGGGATAAAGGGAGTGGGGAAGGGGAAGGGGATGGGGGGGGATAAATGAAGAAGGGAAGAGGAAGGGGAAGGTGTGTGGAAGGAGTAGGAGGGGAGGGGAAAAGAGAAGAGAAAGGGGGTGGAGAGAGGGAGGGGAGAAAGGACGGGGGTAAAAAGGGCAAGAGGGAGGGGTGGAGAAGGGGATGGTGGGCAGGGAAACGGGAAGGAGGGAAAGGGTAAGGGGTAAGGGGAAGGGTGGGAGGGGGAAGGGGAAGGGGAAGGGATAGGGAAGGGGAAGGGGAAGGGGAAGGAGAAGGGGAAGGGGAAAGGGAAGGAGAAGGGGTAGGAAAGGGGAAGGGGAAGGGGAAGGGGAAGGGGTAGGAAAGGGGAAGGGGAAGGAGAAGGGGAAGGGGAAAGGGGAAGGGAAAGGGGACAGGAAAGGGGAAGGGGAAGGGGAAAGGGAAGGGGAAAGGGAAGGAGAAGGGGAAGGGGAAGGGGAAAGGGAAAGGGAAGGAGAAGGGGGTAGGAAAGGGGAAGGGGAAGGGGGAAGAGTAGGGAAGGGGAAAGGGAAGGAGAAGGGGGTAGGAAAGGGGAAGGGGGAAGGGGAAGGAGAAGGAGAAGGGGAAGGGAAGGAGAAGGGGTAGGAGGGAAGGGGAAGGAGAAGGGGAAAGGAAAGGGAAGGAGAAGGGGTAGGAAAGGGGAAGGGGAAGGAGAAGGGGTAGGAAAGGGAAAGGGAAGGAGAAGGGGTAGGAAAGGGAGAAGGGGAAAGGAAAGGGAAGGAAAAGGGGTAGGAAAGGGGGAAGGAAGGAGAAGGGGTAGGAAAGGGAAAGGGAAGGAGAAGGGGAAGGGGAAGGGGAAGGAGAAGGGGTAGGAAAGGGGAAGGAGAAGGGGAAAGGGAAAGGAAGGGAGAAGGGGTAGGAAAGGGGGAAGGAGAAGGGAAAGGGAAAGGGAAGGAGAAGGGGGTGGAAAGGGGAAGGAGAAGGGGGAAAGGAAAGGGAAGGAGAAGGGGTAGGAAAGGGGAAGGAGAAGGGGAAAGGGAAAGGGAAGGAGAAGGGGTAGGAAAGGGGAAGGAGAAGGGGAAAGGGAAAGGGAAGGAGAAGGGGTAGGAAAGGGGAAGGAGAAGGGGAAAGGGAAAGGGAAGGAGAAGGGGTAGGAAAGGGGAAGGAGAAGGGGAAAGGGAAAGGGAAGGAGAAGGGGTAGGAGAAGGGGAAAGGGAAAGGAAGGAGAAGGGGTAGGAAAGGGGAAGGGAGAAGGGGAAGGGGGAAAGGGAAGGAGAAGGGGGTAGGAAAGGGAAGGGGAAGGGGAAGGAGAAGGGGTAGGAAAGGGAAAGGGAAGGAGAAGGGGAAGGGGAAGGGGAAAGGGAAGGAGAAGGGGAAGGGGAAGGGGAAGGAGAAGGGGAAAGGGAAAGGGAAGGAGAAGGGGTAGGAAAGGGGAAGGAGAAGGGGAAAGGGAAAGGGAAGGAGAAGGGGTAGGAAAGGGGAAGGAGAAGGGGAAAGGGAAAGGGAAGGAGAAGGGGTAGGAAAGGGGAAGGAGAAGGGGAAAGGAAAGGGGAAGGAGAAGGGGTAGGAAAGGGGAAGGGGAAGGGGAAGGGGAAGGGGAAGGGAGAAGGGGAAGGGAAAGGGGAAGGAGAAGGGGAAGGGGAAGGGGAAGGGAAAGGGGAAGGGGAAGGAGAAGGCAGGGAAAGGGAAGGAAGGGGAAGGAGAAGGGGGTAGGAAAGGGGAAGGGAGAAGGGGAAAGGGAAAGGGGAAGGAGAAGGGGTAGGAAAGGGAAGGGGAAGGAGGAGGGGTAGGAAAGGAAGGGAAGGGGAAGGAGAAGGGTAGGAAAGGGGAAGGAGAAGGGGGAAAGGGAAAGGGAAGGAGAAGGGGTAGGAAAGGGGAAGGAGAAGGGGAAAGGGAAGGAGAAGGGGAAGGGGAAGGGGAAGGGAAAGGAGAGGAAGGGAAGGAGAAGTGGGGTAGGAAAGGGGAAGGAGAAGGGGAAAGGGAAAGGGAAGGAGAAGGGGTAGGAAAGGGGAAGGAGAAGGGGAAAGGGAAAGGGAAGGAGAAGGGGTAGGAAAGGGGAAGGAGAAGGGGAAAGGGAAAGGGAAGGAGAAGGGGTAGGAAAGGGGAAGGAGAAGGGGAAAGGGAAAGGGAAGGAGAAGGGGTAGGAAAGGAGGCAAGGGCTGAGAAAAGGCAAGGGGAAAGGGAAGGAGAAGGGGAAAGGGAAAGGGAAGGAGAAGGGGTAGGAAAGGGGAAGAGAAGGGAAAGGGAAAGGGAAGGAGAAGGGTAGGAAAGGGGAAGGAGAAGGGAAAGGGAAAGGGAAGGAGAAGGGGTAGAAAGGAAGGAGGGAAAGGGAAAGGAAGGAGAAGGGGTAGGAAAGGGGAAGGAGAAGGGGAAAGGGAAAGGGAAGGAGAAGGGGTAGGAAAGGGGAAGGAGAAGGGAAAGGGGAAAGGGGAAGGAGAAGGGGTAGGAAAGGGGAAGGAGAAGGGAAGGAAAGGAAGGAGAAGGGGTAGGAAAGGGGAAGGGAGAAGGGGAAAGGGAAAGGGAAGGAGAAGGGGTAGGAAAGGGGAAGGAGAAGGGGAAAGGGAAAGGGAAGGAGAAGGGGTAGGAAAGGGGAAGGAGAAGGGGAAAGGGAAAGGGAAGGAGAAGGGGTAGGAAAGGGGAAGGAGAAGGGGAAAGGGAAAGGGAAGGAGAAGGGGTAGGAAAGGGGAAGGAGAAGGGGAAAGGGAAAGGGAAGGAGAAGGGGTAGGAAAGGGGAAGGGGAAGGAGGAGGGGTAGGAAAGGGGAAGGGGAAGGGGAAGGAGAAGGGGTAGGAAAGGGGAAGGGGAAGGGGAAGGAGAAGGGGTAGGAAAGGGAAAGGGAAGGAGAAGGGGAAGGGGAAGGGTGAGATTGATGCATGAATGGATTGACGGGGTCGTGTTGACTTTTTTGTTTTTCTTTTTTGTAACAATTAATAGATAAGAAATGTAATAGAAAGGTTGGATTGTTTCTTGACTTAATCATTATTACACACACAAATACAATAACGTAACTAATATACCATAGAACACCCAAAAAAAACACAGCCATACACACGCAAACAAACATAACAAATACAACGAACGCAATCACATGCACGCAAACAACAACAACAAAAACAAACAAAAAAAAAACACACAAAAACACCACACATTCCACAAAACAACCAGAACAACAACACCCCCCACACACACACCCCACAACAACAACAACCAGTAGCAGAGAACTCCTAAACAACCCAGCCCTCAACCTTTCCCACCAGACTTGGGTTGGCTCGTCATCACCTTAGCGATGCTCGGCAAATTCAGCATCAGCGCCGGCTTCCAGATCCTGTACCTTTACGTGACCGAGCTGTTCCCGACGGAGGTGAGGCTCCTGGCCATAGGGACGTCGGCCATTCCCTCCAGGATCGCGTCTACCATTTCGCCCTTCGTCACGGATTTGCTGGTAAGGAGGGGGAGGAGTGGGAGGGGGAGAGGGGTAGTGGGAGTGGGAGGGGGAGGAGTGGGAGGGGGAGAGGGAGTGGGGGGAGTGGGAGGGGGAGAGAGGGAGTGGGGGAGAGGGGATAGTGGGGTAATGGGGAGTAGGAGGAGGAGAGGGAGTCGGAGGGGGAGACGGAGAGGGAGGGGGAGGAAGAGAAAGAGAGATGAGAGGGAGGAGGAGTGGGAGTGGGAGGTAGAGGGAGAGAGAGAAGGAGAGGGAGGGGGAAGAAGAGAGGGAGAAGGAGGAGAAGAGGGAGAGGGAGGGGGGGAGAGGGGAAGGAGGAGAGGGAGAGAGAGGAGGAGGAGAAGAAGGAGAGGGAGGGGGAGGTGAGAGGGGAAGGAGGAGAGGGAGAGGGAGGAGGAGGAGAAGAGGAAGAGGGAGGGGGGAGAGGGGAAGAAGGAGAGGGAGGGGGAGGTGAGAGGGGAAGGAGGAGAAGAGGGAAAGGGAGAGGGAGAGGGAAACGGAGAAGGAGGGGAAGGAGGAAGAGGAGAGGGAGAGGAAGAGGGAAGGGGAGGAGGAGAAGGAGAGGGGATGAGAGTGGAAAAGTGAGGAAAGTTAGATTAGAAATGAAGAGTCAAATGAAGAATGAAATAGCACCTAAAACCTACACAGACTGAACAATGAATCAAAACAAATACTTTAAAAAAAAAATCACCCAGACTTGTAGAAAAAAACATCAACACAATCCCTATCAACCACAGAACCACCACAGCCAACAACAACAACACCACAGCCAACAACACAACCAACTAGAACAACACCGCTAACAACAACAAAAACACCACAACCAACAACACAGCCAACAACAACAACACAACCAACAACAACAACAACAAAAACACCACAACCAACAACACTACCAACAAAAACACCACAACCAACAACACTACCAATAACAACAACACCACCAACACAAACAACAACACCACCAATAACAACAACACCACCAACACAAACAACAACACCACCAATAACAACAACACCACCAACACAAACAACAACACCACCAATAACAACAACACCAACAACAACACCAACAACAACACCAACAACAACACCACCACCAATAACAACACCAACACCAACAACAACAATACCAACGACACCACCAGTAACAACATCACCACCAACACCAATACCAACACAACCACCACCAACAACAACAACACCAACAACAACAATACCAACAACAACAACACTACCAACAACAACAGCAACAACACCAACAACAACAATACCAACGACACCGCCAGTAACAACATCACCACCAACACCAATACCAACACAACCACCACCACCAACATCAACACTAACAAGAACACCAACAACAACATCAACACCAACAACAACATCACCAACAACATCACCAACAACAACATCAACACCACCACCAACAACAACATCAACACCACCACCAACAACACCACCAACATCAACACTAACAACAACACCAACAACATCAACACCAACAACAACACCACCAACAACATCACCAACAACAACATCAACACCAACAACAACAACATCAACACCACCAACAACAACAACACCACCAACAACAACACCAACAACATCAACACCAACAACAACATCAACAACAACAATACCAACAACAATACCACCAACAACATCAACACCACCAACAACAACACCAACAACAACATCAACACCACCAACAACAACAACATCAACAACAACAATGCCACCAACAACATCAACACCACCAACAACACCACCAACAACAACAACAACACCACCAACAACACCAACAACATCAACACCAACAACACCAACAACAACATCAACAACAACAATACCACCAACAACATCAACACCACCAACAACAACATCAACACCAACAACAACAACAACATCAACACCACCAACAACAACAACACCACCAACAACAACAACACCAACAACATCAACAACAACAACACCAACAACAACACCACCAACATCACCAACAACAACATCAACACCACCAACAACAACACCAACACCAACAACAACAACAACACCAACAACAACACCAACAACATCAACACCAACAACAACACCAACAACAACATCAACAACAACAATACCAACAACATCAACACCACCAACAACATCAACACCACCACCAACAACAACAACATCAACACCAACACCAATACCAACACAACCACCACCACCAACATCAACAACAACACCAACAACAACAACAACAACAACACCAACAACAACAACAACACCACCAACAACAACAACAACAACAACACCAACAACATCAACAACAACAACAACAACAACAACAACAACAACAACAACAACAACAACAACAACACACAACAACAACAACAACAACACCAACAACAACAACAACAACAACACCAACAACATCAACACCAACAACAACACCAACAACAACATCAACAACAACAATACCACCAACATCAACACCAACAACAACACCAACAACAACAACACCACCAACAACAACAACACCACCAACAACATCAACACCAACAACACCAACAACATCAACAACAACAATACCAACAACATCAACACCACCAACAACATCAACACCACCACCAACAACAACAACATCAACACCAACACCAATACCAACACAACCACCACCACCAACATCAACACCAACAACAACACCAACAACAACATCAACACCACCAACAACATCAACAACAACACCAACAACAACATCAACACCACCAACAACAACATCAACACCACCACCAACAACAACACCACCAACAACAACATCAACACCACCACCAACAACAACACCAACAACAACATCAACAACAACAATACCAACAACAATACCAACAACATCAACACCACCAACAACATCAACACAACCACCACCAACAACATCAACAACATCAACACCACCAACAAACAACACCACCAACAACAACATCAACACCAACACCAACACAACCACCACCAACAACAACAACTAACCCCCTTCCCCCCTTCCCCCCTTCCCCCCTTCCCTTACCCCCAGGGTCCCCACTACCCGTGGATGCCTTCGGTGATCTTCGGCATCGCGGCGCTTTTCGCGGGCGTGGTGACCCTCCTTCTGCACGAGACGCATCGCATGCCCCTGCCGGACACGATCAAGGAACTCGAGGAACGCGCACTGACCAGGTGAGCTTCGAGGACGAGGTTCGAGGGGGAGGTTCGAGGACGAGGTTCGAACCCACC
>BOPN01006410.1:12500-27500 GCA_017312705.2 Penaeus japonicus
CCCCCCCTCCCTCCCCCGCAGAAGACGGGCTGATCGACTCGCGGGAGTTCGAGACGGTGCTGAGGCTGGTCGGCACCATGAACCGCCATCCCTCCTTCGTGTGAGCCTTCTGCGGCGCCTCCTCCAGCTGAGGCTGAGGCTGGTCGGCACCATGAACCGCCATCCCTCCTTCGTGTGAGCCTTCTGCGGCGCCTCCTCCAGCTGAGGCTGAGGCTGGTCGCCACCATGACCCGCCTTCCCTCCTTCGTGTGAGCCTTCTGCGGCGCCTCCTGCAGCTCCCTTCAACCCCGTCGGCCCAATTAACTCCTTCGAGCTGATGACGTCAGACTGACTCTCCCGTTGAAGAACGAAACACCGCCATGATGAACGATGAATGAACAGCCCTTGGTCTGCCCTGAATGTTCTTCAGGTGCAGCTTTCGCTCTTATTAATCTAATCATCTTTAATAAACTTGATCGCTTTTAGATCTAATCACTTTCGACGCCCTCGGTGAACAAAAATGGCTCGGAATGTTATGAAAGATGGATTCATACAATTCATGCATATCTTCATTGCCCGGTTGCAGACGCAAGCTGGGTACCCATTGCAAATACCATGCGTGACATTGCAGCCCCTTCCCTCTCATGTCGAGCGGGTCAACGGGCAGAAGTGTGTGCTTGATGTAGACGATGTGGCCACATCAGCGACTCGGGATTGTTTGGCTGTCAACTGGATCCTTCCTCTTGATACTATAGTGAAATCTACTCAATATCACTCATGTTGATTTCTCTTTTAGATGATTTATTGCATTTGGAAATGATGCAGGAGACTCAAACGCAACGAAGGAACCTTTTAAATCCTACACACCAGAATTTTATAATTTTTTTTTTTTTTTTTTTTTTTTTTTTTTTTTTTTTTTTTTTCTTACCTCAAAAACTTTCCGAAGGTACGTCGTACATCTTCAGATCACAAGTTTACGAAGTACCTTGGTCAATTTAAAATTTGGATTACTCATTTTTTTTTTCTTTTTCACTGAAAAGATGAAAATGAAATCAAAGAAAACTTCAATAAACTATGAGGTAACATATCACATTTGCCATTGATGAAAAGCTTCTCTAGAACTTTCGATTGAAACAAGAGAAATGTCTGCAAGAAATCGGGCACCGTGATAAAAACTCACTGGATGTGAAAGTACTTTTCGTAATCTGAAAGTTTGAAATTTTGACATTTCCATTTTCAAAATCGGACGACAAACATTGATTTGAGTTTCTGTTTCTTTTGACAAGTTTTGTATTCCTCTTTCCAAATGGCTAAACGAGTACCGATTTTCACAAAAAAAAAAAAAAAAAAATGTAAAAGTCGAAATATCATGAGAACTTTAAGGAATCATTTTGGCATGGAATTACCCATACACACACAAACACACGCACGCACAAACACACACACACATACACACACACAAACACACACACACAAACACACACGCGCGCGCATATATATGTATATATATATATATATATATATATATATATATATATATATATATATATATATATATATATATATATATATATGTATATATATATATATATATATATATATATATATATATATATATATATATATACATATGTACATATACATATACATATGCATATACATATATACATATAAGTATATATATACATATATACATACATACATATATATATATATATATATATATATATATATATATATATATATACACACACACACACACACACACACACACACACACACACAAAACGAAATGACATAAAATGAAACTATGATCTAGTCATTATGCCGTTACAAAACAGAGTTAAGACATGTTATTTTTCCAAATACAATGGGATGGCTAGAGTATTTGTACCCCACGCCCGTTGGCCTGAAAGGTTGTGTTGCATCACACTCAGCAATTTCAGCTTCCAGGAAATGTGCAGTCGGAAATGCACTACTTAGGCTTATTTCAGGAAGAGATCTAGCCAAAACAACTCAACTTTAGTGGTGATAATCGTGGGATGACCTTTCTTTCTGCTGCACTTTTTCCTACGTGGATTCGCCAATCATTACCTTTTTTGGATAATCTATAGGGCGTTATCAATTCCACTCTAAAAGTGATGCAACGATAACACCGATTCATTTCATGGTGACTAGTGTTTCCCCAAACCTCATACGTCAGGCAACGAGGCTCTGCTTTCCTTTACCATTTTACAATTCTCCATCAATTTATCTCTTCTTTCTTACCATTTTATTAATTTCTTTCAAAAATCAAATCTGATAATCATTTTGATAGTTATAGCACCTCCTTAGCTTTAGAGATACTGAAGATCTAAACATCAAGTTAAATGTTCCGTACAACAACCTAAACTAACGCTGCCTAAGACGGGGCGGACTGTTCAGTCTTCGGGTATATAGTATGGACGAATCATTCTGCTACATTTTCTCTGAGCAAAAGTCGCAGAAATATTACACACTCCCTTCTATAGTATACAAGTAAGAGGCTGTTTAATCTGAACCTTGTTAACATTATGTTGAGTTAGTATAAGAGCTGCTCTTTCGAATTCATCACTTTATCATCAATGTTATCTGGTTATAATTTAGCAGGATCCTCATGTCATGTTGTTTGTACTTATTTACTGTTGTTTTATTGATTAACGATACCTTTTATTTGGCATCTAAACCATTTTTAAACGATTCTATTGTTTAACTTCTTTTGTTAATGTGTGTTCCAAATAATCGTAAACATTTCACAAGTTGTCATTTTAGTGCTAAAGTTATGTTGCTGTTATTACTATTATCATCCGTAGTGGGTAGGAATATGCCCGTAGCTTTAAGCACATCGAAATTGCTATCGATGGACTACTACCGCCAAATATAGTCGTAAAAACAGAGTCAAGTAAGTCCCATACGAAGGCCCAGGAATTCCTCAGCCCATAATATATATATATATATATATATATATATATATATATATATATATATATATATATATATATATATATATATATTATGCATACATTGAATTGAATTACACAGGCGGGTTGGCCGCTACTAAACCGCTGCGGTTTACTAGCGGCCGACCCGCCCGTTTGACATGGTAAAGGCGGCTGCCGCTTCAGGTCAAGACTTGCCGTTGCAGCGAAAGGTTGTGTTAAAAAATGAGCTTAGAACAGAAAGTGCTGTTGTTAACACTATTGCTTCGAAAGAAACGTCGACAGCGGCGCCGTGGACGGTTATGGGCACACCCTATAATGCTCACAACACAGCCACGTCTTCCCTCTTCTGTGGTTCAGCCAACACTGGCGGCCGCGGCGGGTAAACCTCTCGTCTGACATAGCCAGGCGGGCTGGCCGCGGCGGTTTCAAGTGGGGAAATGCGTCTCACCCGCCGCGGTCAGGCGGGTAGACCGCCCGTGTGACATCAGCCAGCGTTTTACATAGGAATCAATATAAACACCTGCGGCGGCCAACCCGCTCGTCTGACAGGGCCTTAAGGTGAATATATATATAAATATATATGTATATATATTCATATATTTATATGTATACATATACATACATATATACATATATTAGACATACATTTATTGATATGCAAGTATGTATATATATATATATATACATATATATATGCATATATATGTATGTATGTATGCATTTATATGTATCATACACATACATACACACATATATATGTATATATATATGTATGTATGTATATGTGTGTGTGCTCGCGCGTCAAGGAGTCACGTTGTACGAGTTTTACATAAAACATTGCAGGTAAACCAGGAAAACACGCGAATGCCAAAGGCCTTTTCCCAATACTGCCATTTCACGGCAAAATACACATGTGATACAGAGAGGCGACAGAAGTGCCTGTGTCATGTCACACCGGTGATCAGACGTGAGACGACCTTGGATAGTTCGTGGTTCCCGAAGCGCTTTTTATGTCGTTTGTCGATCGTGTTAAGGCCGTTTCTGTCATCTTCCTTTGTCGTGAGGCCAATCCTTGCTTGATAAGGGAGGTTTGGGACCACTCAGGGAGACGTCCGCTGGTGGCGACATGAACAGCAAAAGCGCCCCTGATCCCATGGCGTCAGAGGGCGCTGCGGGGTTCATGGAGTCCACGCCCTGCCTCCTATATATATACATTGTTGCACCCACAGCAAGGTATATAAGTATATTTATGTATGTAATATATATTATGTATATATACACATATATGTATATAAATATATATATATATATATATATGCACACACACACACGTGTGTGTGTGTGTTTATATGTGAAGCACCTATGGGCTTCATAGAGCTAATGTGCTGTCTATTAGTATACATTTGTGTCTGTGGGCATCAGAAACTTTAATCCAGCATGACACTGCAGGAAGACATGATCACGTGGGCGCTGCTTGCGGTCCTGCTGGCGTCGGCGCTGCTGTATTCCCGATGGCGCCACAGCTACTGGTCCTCGAGGGGCGTGCCGACGGCGCCCGGATCGATCCCCTTCTTAGGACACACACTCAAGCTCCTCAACCGGAAGAAATACCGATGGCTGATCATCGACGAGGTGAGTTTCACTCGCAAACATGCTCTCAGCTGAGGTACTTATTGTCCGGTAGTCTTTCGCATCAAACAAGCCACTGGAAATGGGACAGAATTGCACTTGGAACAGCTTGATACCTGTAATGTATTCCCTGTCAGACTAGAAGGCTCTTGCAGGATGAAAGGCCGAGTCGCGTTTTTCTTTTTCTTTTTTTTACTTTCTTTTTCAACATCAATACCTAGGTGTCAATAAACGAGCCTGACTCAAATATACACAAAATGCAGGAACATTAGATATACAGAAAGGTAGAGACACCGATCAGAAAGCCCCTGAATGGTTCTTATGCAATTCACTATTTATAAACGTCCCTTGAAACTTGATCCTAAGTTAAGGATATGGTTTTCGGATCCAACCAGGTCTTATTTCTGGATATCTGAATCAATGCATACTTCTAAGACTACCAGAAGTCCACTCTTATGACATTGTTATATATCTGTTTCAGATGTACCGGAATCATGGAGGCTCATTGTACTGTGGTCTGTATGAGATGCACACCCCGAATCTCTTGATTGGTAATCCTGATTTAGTGAAGGCTGTTCTCATCAAGGATTTTGACCATTTTGCTGACCGGCGAACTTTCGAAGCAACTAATCCCAAGGATAAAGTTTTAAATGAAATGTTAACTAATGCCACAGGCGACCACTGGAAGGGCATTCGATCAGTTCTATCTACGAGTTTCACATCAGGAAGGATGAAGGGGATGTTTCCCTTAGTGGAAGCTAAGGCTGAAGGTCTGGTTGATTACTTCCACAGAGAACTGAATAAAGACCCAGTGGTACGCATGAAGCATAGCTTTGGCATGTACACGATGGAGGTTATATCGTCGTGTGCCTTTGGCCTGGAGACAAATTCATTTGAGGAGGATGGCATTTTCCCCCAAAAAGCCATGGAAATGTTTAAAATCAGTCCAATTTTGATGGTGAAAATTGTAATTCTTTTGATTGCCCCCAAGCTATTTAAACTTTTAAAGATTCAACTATCACATGAAAACTTTCATTTTTTCACTGATGTTGTGATTGAGACAATGAAGCAGAGAAAGACGGGAGCAAAGCGAGGAGACTTCTTAGACATTATGTTGGAGACTAGAGAAGATCAGGATGAAAAGACTGACAAAAAGAAACCCAAGTACCGTAAGCACATGTTTCTCTTTTGGACGATGTACCGTGATTCAGAATACTTTGTATTAATGTTCTTTTATTTTGTATGACTGCATATTATGTTGCTGTTGCTACACTATAACATTACAGTGAGTGTAACAGTTAAGGACAAGAAAGGAAAGTCGATTAGTCAATCCATGCAAGATAACATGTAATTGAAAAGGCATCTTAGGATGTTTTTTCCGCTAATATAATCAAACATGTTATGCAGCCCTGAGTGATGAGACAGTCATAGCATCTTCAGTCCTCTTCATCGTCGCTGGGTACGACACCACAGCCAACACCCTCGGCAATGCGACATTCCTCTTGGCCAAGCACCCCGAGGAGCAGGAACGTCTCAGAGAGGAACTGAAGAAGATTATTGAAGAGCATGGAACACTCACTTACCAGGGGATAATGGAAGCCAAGTACCTGGACGGCTGTATATCAGGTGAGAGAGAGAGCGTGTGCCTATGAGTAATTGAATGCAAAATGTGTGCAAGGAGTTTTACTTGAATGTACATTTTCAGCTGTAAAATCTTGTTATTTTATTTTCAGAGGCCCTGAGAATTCACCCGCCTGCACATTTTACAGAAAGAAGTTGCACTAAGAACTATCAGTAAGTGAAATCACTCTTTTAACTACAGTGCTTTCAGAATACTTTGTCATGCTAAGCCAACATTTATCCTTAGAAAAGTAAGGTTTACATTCATTCAAACCTTTTGCATTCACCAGGAATTCTCGTCAGTTCTATATTTTTTTTCTGATGATGATTTGCCTTCCTGTTCTCAAATTCACTTCTGAATCAATACCGGTATAATTGCAATGATAGCTATAATGATCTTCATTGCAATGTAAAGCTTCTTGTGTTAACTGCCAATGTATTTCCGGGAACATTTTCCAGTGGGAGTTAATACCAACCATAGACCAAATTGAAGTCAAAGTGGCAGCTATTCAGTCTGTATTAAGATATACTATAGCTTAGCATTAAGACAAATGAGATTGAAAATAGCATGGATAATCACTAACTGGTTTGGATGATGAAAGTATCTCTGAGCTCCAATGCAGCGGCATTACGGTTGATTTATTTTGACAGGAAAACAGAAAAGTCTCCCAAAAAGAGCCCATGACATAGGCTATTGAGTTCAGTCCTAGTAGATGCCACCGTCTACATGGATTAGGAATCCTATAAATAGTTTTCAAGAAGAGTGCAGTTCTCAGTCTTTGTTTTCTTTCTTGACAGGCTTCCAGGGACAGACGTTGTCATCGCCAAGGGGGATGTAGTATCAATCCCTGTGTGGAGCCTCCACCACGACCAGAGATACTGGCCAGAGCCTGAGAAGTTCGACCCGACCCGCTTCTTCCCCGAGAACAAGGACAGGATTGTGAGTGGGACGTACCTTCCCTTCGGTCTCGGTCCCAGGAACTGCATAGGTAAGGGGTCTCTAGCGCTACTCTGTGTCAGACTACGTGGAAGAAATAAAAGGCATACACACACACACATATATATATTTATTTATTTATTTATAATGTATATACATAGACAGAATCATTGCATATTTACCAAATAAGCCGAGTCTTTCTGTCCTAGCCATGAGGTTCGCTCTGATGGAGGCGAAGTTGGCTCTGGCGAGGACCGTGCTGGAGTTCGAGCTGCGATGCGCCCCCGGCCACGAGGACCTCGAGTTTAGCTTTGTCCCCGGGATTATGCGCCCCAAGGATGACGTTTTTGTCACCTTAACGCCCGTTGCCAAGGAATGAAAAGATGTTTGGACTTAATATTGTATTTACCTTGAGTTTCTTAGGCTATTTAGTCACATGTAGAAGAGTAACAGATGTGACATTATTTTGATTGCAAAATACCATCACAATACAGACCAATATGCTTCAGTCCTAGAGCAAAATATTGGTTTAAATCTACACTTTCGCACTTATTATTAATGTAATATACTCTTACTTGTCATATGTGTGTGTGTGTGTCATATCTTACTACACTGTTTTAAAAATAAATTTCTACAATTTTGTTCTCTCTTATTTGTTCCAGTTTCCCATTAAATTACACAAAATGAAAAAAAAGGTTTGCCTGTGCTGTACAGTGTGTGTGTGAGAGAGAGAGAGAAAATCACACACGAATACAAACACATACATATATGTGTGTATACATTTGTATGTTTGTGTATGTATATATGTATATGTATATATGATATATATATATATATATATATATATATATATATATATATATATATGTATGTATGTATATATATACATATATATATATATATATACATATATATGTATATATATATATGTATATATAGAGATATAGATAGATAGATAGATATATATAAATATATATATATATATATATATATATATATATGTATGCATATATATACATATATATATATATATATATATATATATATATATATATATATATATATATATATATATATATATATAAGTGTGTGTGTGTGTGTGTGTGTGTGTGTGTGTGTGTGTGTGTGTACATATACATTAATATATATACATACATATATATATATAGATACATATTCACACACCTCTATGTTTCTTGTTTATTGTCATCAAAGTTATGACCATCATCACTATCATCATCATCATTGGCGGTTTTTCTCTAATTACCCAGAATATTCCCTAGTACTTCGGATAAGCAATATAAAAGTAAATAACATTCTCTCTCTCTGTCTTGCTCTCTCTTTCTCTCTCACTCTCTTTCCCTCTCTCTCTTACTCTTACTCTCTCTCACTCTCTCTTACTCTTACTCTCTCTCTCTTTCCCTCTTTCTCTCACTCTCTTTTACTCTTACTCTCTCTCTCTCTTTCCCTCTTTCTCTCACTCTCTCTTACTCTTACTCTCTCTCTCTTTCCCTCTTTCTCTCACTCTCTCTTACTCTTACTCTCTCTCTCACTCCCCCCCCCCCACTCCCTCTCTCTCCTTCTCTCTCCCTTTCCCTCCCTAAGTCCCTCTCTCTCTATGTGTGGGTGTGTGTTTCGCGTCTTTTTAAACAATGCTGCAACAATATATTGTTCATGATTAAGTTGTTGTTTTTTCACTTTGCAATACTGATTATTGTCAACGGCTCCTGATATGATACCACTGACTAAGAGAAAGCAAACGTAGTTTTGATGTGATTAAATCTAAGGGCTTTAAAATTCACCATTCACATACGCAAACAATATGCGCTGCGCTATGTTTTTTTACCCTTAGATGAAATGCTAGAGATAACAAGACACAAACTTACATATCATTGCATAATGCAAATATTTAATGCGGAGATTTCCTCTCTCTTGACAAAACCTTCCCTTTCTGTTGAATATACGTACTGAAGTTTGTAGTGAGTCAGACAAGAATTTATCAAGACTAGATCTGTAGATAAGATTAATGACAATAGACGCCATTAAAACGCGATTTAATGGGCGAAAACAAATACTTTTTTTCTTCTTCTTCTTCCTTGATCGTCCTTGGCAATGACCTTGTGCGGATATTTCAAGTTTAAGTTCTGCTTTGTGTAGTGTATGTGGGTGGGTGTGCTCTAAAGGGACATTTACATCTGACCTTGGCAAATCGTTTTTCTCTTTCCTTCTCTTTCAGAGCGAGGAAACGGTTTGAAAGTACGTTTTTTGGTTTGCTTGTTTGTGTGTTTCTTTGTTTCTGAATATAATAGGTTTTGGATTTCTCCTGCATCAAGGTCGAGCAGTTATCATAACAGCTGAAGTATAGGGAAGGGGATAAGAACAAAATGAAAAATGAACCCGAAAACATACCTTTATGGAGTCACTGCTCGCTCGCTTGCGCTGTATCTCTCTCTCTCTCTCTCTCTCTCTCTCTCTCTCTCTCTCTCTCTCTCTCTCTCTCTCTCTCTCTCTCTCTCTCTCTCTCTCTCTCTCTCTCTCTCTCTCTCTCTCTCTCTCTCTCTCTCTCTCTCTCTCTCACTTACTCTCTCTCTTTCTCTGTCTGTCTGTCTGTGTCTCTCTCTCTCTCTCTCTCTCTCACACACACACACACACACACAAAACGAAATGACTTAAAATGTAACTATGAATCAGTCATTATGCAGTTACGAAGCAAAGTTAAAACATGTTATTTTTCCAAATACAATGGGATGGCTAGGGTATCCACATTAGTTCTTTGTACCCCACGCCCGTTGGCCTGAAAGGTTGTGTTGCATCACATTCAGCAATTCCAGCTTCCAGGAAATGTGCAGACGGTAGGTATCTGGATGCTCAGGAATCCCAAAATGCGATGGTATTCACACGATATGCAACCTTAACTAGACGAAGTTCTCTGGTTTAATGTGCGTATCCTTTGCAACTTCACTGGTATCCTTTGCAACATTTACTGCACTACTTAGGCTTATTTCTGTAAGAGGTCTAGCAAAAACAACTCAACTTTAGTAGTGATAATCGTGGGATGACCTTTCTTTCTGCTACACCTTTTCCTACGTGAATTCGCCAATCATTACCTTTTTTGGATAATCTTTAGGGCGTTATCAATTCCACTCTAAAAGTGATGCAACGATAACACTGATTCATTTCATGTGACTAGTGTTTCCCCACACCTCATACGTCAGGCAACGAGGTTCTGCTTTCCTTTACCATTTTACAATTCTCCATCAATTTATCTCTTCTTTCTTACTATTTTATTAATTTCTTTCAAAAATCAAATCTGATAATCATTTTGATAGTTATAGCACCTCCTTAGCTTTAGAGATACTGAAGATCTAAACATCAAGTTAAATGTTCCGTACAACAACCTAAACTAACGCTGCCTAAGACGGGGCGGACTGTTCAGTCTTCGGGTATATAAGATGGACGAATCATTTTCTCTGGACAGAAGTCACAGAAATATTACACACTCCCTTCTATAGTATACAAGTAAGAGGCTGTTTAATCTAAACCTTGTTAACATTATGTTGAGTTAGTATAAGAGCAGCTCTTTAGAATTTCATCACTGTAATTATCATTAATGTTATCTGGTTATAATTTACCAGGATCCTCATGTCTCTGTTGTTTGTATTTATTTACTGTTGTTTTATTGATTAACGATATCTTTTATTTGGCATCTAAACCGTTTTTAAACGATTCTATTGTTTAAGTTCTTTTGTTAATGTGTTCCAAATAATCGTAAACATTTCATAAGTTGTCATTTTAGTGCTAAAGTTATGTTGCTGTTATTACTATTATCATCCAAAGTGGGTAGGAATACGCCCGTAGCTTTAAACCCATTGAAATTGCTATCGATGGACTACTACCGCCAAATATAGTCGCAAAAACAGAGTCAAGTAAGTCCCATACGAAGGCCCAGGAATTCCTCGTCTCGCGCACCTGCTTTCGTGGACACAGCGAGCGGGAGAAAGATGCTCGCCCCGCGGTACCGCCGCTCGAGCCCGCCTGTGTGTCTGTCAGCAACTTAATATCGCCAAGCCGCACGTCTAGACACAGGAAAACCCACGGAAATGTGATTGTCTAATCTTCTTTGGATTAATAGTACTTCGGGGAGACCGGCGCGACATAAGTGCCAGTGTCATGTCACATCAGTGGTTAGACGCGCGACGACCTTGGATAATTCGTGGTTCCCGGAGCGCTATTTATGTCGTTTGTCGATCGTATTAAGGCCGTTTCTATTATCTTCCTTTTTTCGTGAGGCCAATCCTTGCTTGATAAGGGAGGTTTGGGACCATTCAGGGAGACGTCCGCTGGTGGCGACGTGAACAGCGAAAGCGCCCCTGATGCCATGGCGTCAAAGGGCGCTGCGGGGTTCATGGAGTCCACGCCCTGCCTCACGTATGTATGTATGTATACCTCGTCGCACCCACAGCAAGGCATACTGAGCACCCGGCTGAGGGATCTACGGTGACCTGACCTCTTTTCCCTGACGATGTCGCCGATAGTTTTCCCTGACGTAGTGGCGATCTTAATTGCATATCATTGAATTTGTGACTCCGTTGCTGCCGGGCGCCCGCGGGAATTGTCTGTAAAACTTCGCTATCACTGCTCTGCTATGAGCAAATAGGTAAATTCCATGACGTCTCATAAGGCGTCTGGTTAGACAATTCTTTTGGGTCGTTGTAGCCTATCGGATCATCACCGTGCCTGTCTTACGGCGCGGGTTCGAGCCCCGGTCAGGGAGGTAAAATTTGTATATGTATGTATGTAATATATATGTATATATATACATATATATACATATTTTATGTATATATACATGTGTGTACATGCACGCATATATATATACACATTTGTGTATGTATACATATATATACACATATATATATATACATGTATATATATATATAATGATAGTGAAGCACCTATGGGCTTCATAGAGCCAATGGGCAATCTATTAGTATACATTTGTGTCTGTGGGCATCAGAAACTTTAATCCTGCATAACATTGCAGGAAGACATGATCACGTGGGCGCTGCTTGCGGTCCTGCTGGTGTCGGCGCTGCTGTATTCCCGATGGCGCCACAGCTACTGGTCCTCAAGGGGCGTGCCGACGGCGCCCGGATCGATCCCCTTCTTAGGACACACACTCAAGCTCCTCAACCGGAAGAAATACCGATGGCTGATCATCGACGAGGTGAGTTTCACTCGCAAACATGCTCTCAGCTGAGGTACTTATTGTCCGGTAGTCTTTCGCATCAAACAAGCCACTGGAAATGGGACAGAATTGCACTTGGAACAGCTTGATACCTGTAATGTATTCCCTGTCAGACTAGAAGGCTCTTGCAGGATGACAGGCCGAGTCGCGTTTTCTTTTTCTTTTTTTTACTTTCTTTTTCAACATCAATACCTAGGTGTCAATAAACGAGCCTGACTCAAATATACACAAAATGCAGGATCATTAGATACACAGCAAGGTAGAGAAAACACGACACCGATCAGAAAGCCCTGAATGGTTCTTATGCAATTCACTATTTATAAACGTCCCTTGAAACTTGATCCTAAGTTAAGGATATGGTTTTCGGATCCAACCAGGTCTTATTTCTGGATATCTGAATCAATGCATACTTCTAAGACTACCAGAAGTCCACTCTAATGACACTGTTTCATATCTGTTTCAGATGTACAGGAATCATGGAGGCTCATTGTTCTGTGGCCTGTATGATATACACAATCCGAATCTCATGGTTGGTGATCCTGATTTAGTGAAGGCTGTTCTCATCAAGGATTTTGACCATTTTGCTGACCGGCGGAGTTTTAAAGCAACTAATCCTAAGGATAAGGTTTTCAATGAAATGTTAACTAGTGCCACAGGCGATCACTGGAAGGGCATCCGATCAGTTCTATCTACGAGTTTCACATCAGGAAGGATGAAGGGGATGTTTCCCTTAGTGGAAGCTAAGGCTGAAGGTCTGGTTGATTACTTCCACAGACAACTGGAAAAAGACCCAGTGATACGCATGAAGGAAAGCTTTGGCATGTACACGATGGAGGTTATATCATCGTGTGCCTTTGGCCTGGAGACAAATTCATTTGAGGAGGATGGCATTTTCCCCCAAAAAGCCATGGAAATGTTTAAAATCAGCCCATTTAGGATGGCGAAATTTTTACTTTTTCTGACTGTCCCCAAGCTTGCAAAACTTCTAAATGTACAAATCTCTCATGAAAACACTGAATTTTTCACTGATGTTGTGATTGAGACAATGAAGCAGAGAAAGACAGGAGGAAAGCGAGGAGACTTCTTAGACATTATGTTGGAGACTAGAGAAGATCAGAATGAAAAGACTGACAAAAAGAAACCCAAGTACCGTAAGTACATGTTTCTCTTTTGGACGATGTACCGTGATTCAGAAAAGTTTATATTAATGTTCTTTTATTTAGTATGACTGCATATTATGTTCCTGTTGCAACACTATAACATTACAGTGAGTGTAACATTTAAGGACAGGAAAGAAAAGTCGATTAGTCAATCCATACAAGATAACATGTGACTGAAAAGGTATCTTGAATATTAGCAATTGCACCATTTTCTAGTTCATTGACTGCTTTGATAAATCTTGATCCTGTTATTTCGCTAATATAACCGAATATGTTATGCAGCCCTGAGTGATGAGACAGTCATAGCATCTTCAGTCCTCTTCATCATTGCTGGGTACGACACCACAGCCAACACCCTCGGCAATGCGACGTTCCTCTTGGCCAAGCACACCGAGGAGCAGGAACGTCTCAGAGAGGAACTGAAGAAGATCATTGAAGAACATGGAACACTCACTTACCAGGGGATAATGGAAGCCAAGTACCTGGACGGCTGTATATCAGGTGAGAGAGAGAACGTGTACCTGTGAGTAATTGGATACAAAATGTGTGCAAGGAATTTTACTTGAATGTACATTTTCAGCTGTAAAATCTTTTTTTTCTTCTTATTTTCAGAGGCCCTGAGAATTCACCCGCCTGCACATTTTACAGAAAGATGTTGCACTAAGAACTATCAGTAAGTTAACTCATTTTTAAACTACATTGGTGTTTAAGTTAATGTATTTTGGCATGAGAACAGTTAAGTCTTTCAAAAGAGCCCATGACATAGGCTATTGAGTTCAGTCCTAGTAGATGCCACTATCTACATGGTTAGGAATCCTATAAATGGTTTTCAAGAAGAGCGTAGTTCTCAGTCTTTGTTTTCTTTCTTGACAGACTTCCAGGGACAGACGTCGTCATCGCCAAGGGGGATGTAGTATCAATCCCTGTGTGGAGCCTCCACCACGACCAGAGATACTGGCCAGAGCCTGAGAAGTTCGACCCGACCCGCTTCTTCCCCGAGAACAAGGACAGGATTGTGAGTGGGACGTACCTTCCCTTCGGTCTCGGTCCCAGGAACTGCATAGGTAAGGGCTCTCTAACGCTACTCTGCGTCAGACTACATGAGAACTCCGGTAAACCACTTCACTGAGTCTGTTGGTCAAATTACTTGATTGATACCTGAACCGTAGTTTATAGTTTGGTCATGTTTTATGTATATATTTAAAAAAGGAAAAAATATATATACATATAAGTATATGTTATATATACCAGTGTGTATATGTACATAGACAGAATCATTGCATATTTATCAAATAAGCCGATTCTTTCTGCCCAGCCATGAGGTTCGCTCTGATGGAGGCGAAGTTGGCTCTGGCGAGGACCGTGCTGGAGTTCGAGCTGCGATGCGCCCCCGGCCACGAGGAGCTCGAGTTTAGCTTAATGCCCGGGATTATGCGCCCCAAGGATGACGTTTTTGTCACCTTAACG
>BOPN01006410.1:32500-37500 GCA_017312705.2 Penaeus japonicus
CTCTCTCTCTCTCTCTCTCTCTCCCTCTCTCTCTCTCTCTCTCTCTCTCTCCCTCTCTCTCTCCCTCTCTCCCCCTCCCCTCTCTCTCTCTCTCTCTCTCTCTCTCTCTCTCTCTCTCTCTCTCTCTCTCTCTCTCTCTCTCTCTCTCTCTCTCTCTCTCTCTCTCTCTCTCTCTCTCTCTCTCTCTCTCTCTCTCTCTCTCTCTCTCTCTCTCTCTCTCTCTCTCTTCTTCATCATTAACCTCACTAGCGAAGCAAAAAACAATAAACTCTAAGACTTAGCCATTACGTTTTTACAAAGAAAAGTCTGAATATATATGACAATTTCTTCAAATACAATAGAAAGACTGAAATAACCAAAGGCTCTTATATTACATTCAGAAATATCAGCTTTTTGGTAGCATTATAGTTTAATTGAGCATCTAAGTTGCCTGTGATGGAATCCAAACAAAATGTTTAACTATAACAAGACGCAAGACAATGTGCTTTTGTTCTGGTATCTTTTGATGTGTTTACGGCACTCCTTTGCCTTAATGCAGTAAGAACTCGAGGAAAAACAATTAAGTTTCCATAGTGCTAACCCTTGAATTAACTTTCCTTAATTCTTCTGCTATAAACACTTTCTTCTACGTGGGTTTAAATGCTACAGACTTTTCGTCAAACGTTCCCTTTTCTGGAAAATCTTCAGAGCGTTCTCCTTTATCCGTTATCCACTCAGAAAGCGATGCAACGATAACAACACATTGCTGGTAACTGGTGGTTCCTCAGACCTCATGCGCCTGGCAACGGAGGATTTGCTTTCCTCTACGATTTCCTATAAATTCATGTCTACTCTCTTTCTTTTTTGCTACTTTCCTTTAGATATCAAATCTTCAACTCAGTTTGGTGATTACAGTACCACTAGTTAAACTTCAGATGCATTTAAGACCGTTATTTTAGCTTAACTGCTCTGTACAACAACCTCAACGATCTATGGCAGAATTATTTCCAGTCGGAGAGTTCGATCTTAGTGTGCTTGCAACATCAGATTTACGTAGTTATTTCTATTTCATACAAGTAAGAGGCCATTCGAATTAAACATTAACATGATGGTCAGTTAGAACAAGGGCATATGAAATCCTTTGTGTTCAGAGGTCTTTTGTCTATATTATTATAATCGTTATTATCATTATCATTTTAAATCTCTTGTTATATTCCACAGGCATCATTATGACGTTATTATATTTGTTCTTACACCTGCTACTGCCATAATAATATAATTTATTACTGTAAACATTTTTGGAAATCTCAAACGTTTATAAAGGACTTTCTTTTTCGCTTGACAAGTATTTTTGTTAATAAGTATTTCAAAAGAAATGTGAAATTTGTATGAGTTGTATTTGCATTGCTGGTGTTGTGTTGATGGCATTATTATTATTATCGTTATTGAGTGAATGTCTAGAGCACGCCCGTAGTTTTAAACCCATCGAAATTGCTATCGATGGATTACTATTGCCAAATACAGTCACAAAAGCAGAGTCATCAAGTAAGTCCTATACGAAGGCCCGGGAATTCCTCGTCTCGCGCACCTGCTTCCCTGGTCACAGCGAGCGGGAGAAAGATGCTCGCCCTTAGGAACTCCGCTTGAGCCCGTCTGCGTGTCTGTCACCAATTTAGACATCTAGCAGAACAGGGAATGGCGTTTATGCTCGCATCGCATCTCAGCATTAGTATGCTTTATGAAAGAGACACTATCAGTTACCAGTGGGACACAAGTCAAATGACTGGTTGGCAACGTGCTTTGCTTTCCTTCTGCTGATGGCCAGACTTGTTTATTCCAGTTTTATAAAGATAATCCAGCATAACACTGCAGGAAGATATGATCACGTGGGCGCTGCTTGCGGTCCTGCTGGCGTCGGCGCTGCTGTATTCCCG
Organism: Penaeus japonicus; assembly: GCA_017312705.2. NCBI lineage: Eukaryota > Metazoa > Arthropoda > Malacostraca > Decapoda > Penaeidae > Penaeus > Penaeus japonicus. Next base: position 34,414 of record BOPN01006410.1, read on the forward strand.
ATGGCGCCACAGCTACTGGTCCTCGAGGGGCGTGCCGACGGCGCCCGGGTCGATCCCCTTCTTAGGACACACACTCAAGCTCCTCAACCGGAAGAAATACCGATGGCTGATCGTCGACGAGGTGAGTGCCACTTCTTCACTTGAATGCAAATGTGCTCTTGGTATTTATTGCCCTGTAGTCTTACACATCAACCAAGCTACCGGAAATAAGACAGAGAATAGCACTAGAAACTTGTTTGCAGTTAGATGCAAACATGCTCTTGGCGTAGTCTTGCATATCAACCAATCCACTTTCCACGACTGGAAGTAGAATAGAGAATAGCACTAGAAATTTGAAGCTAGATACGCTAGATTTGTAAGGCTCTTTCAGGATGAAGGTCTGAATCCCGATTTTCTGCACTTCAATTCTTCAAAGTTAATATCTCGAATGTCAAAAAAAGGGTCTGTCCCAACCTTACAGAAAGTACATTATCATTAGATATGCACCAAAGTAATGAAAGCATGACACCGATCAGAAAGCCTGAATGGTTCCTACGCAATCCACTACATAAACATTCCTTGAAAATTGAAGGATATGGTTTTCGAATTTAGCCAGGTCAGAATTCTGGATATCTGAATCAATGCATACTTCTAAGACTACCAGAAGTCCACTCAAATGACATTGTTACATATCTGTTTCAGATGTACAGGAATCATGGAGGCTCATTGTTCTGTGGCCTGTATGATATACACAATCCGAATCTCTTGATTGGTGATCCTGATTTAGTGAAGGCAGTTCTCATCAAGGATTTTGACCATTTTGCTGACCGGCGGAGTTTCAAAGCAACTAATCCTAAGGATAAAATTTTCAATGAAATGTTAACTAGTGCCACAGGCGATCACTGGAAGGGCATCCGATCAGTTCTATCTACGAGTTTCACATCAGGAAGGATGAAGGGGATGTTTCCCTTAGTGGAAGCAAAGGCTGAAGGTCTGGTTGATTACTTCCACAGACAACTGAAAAAAGACCCAGTGGTACGCATGAAGGAAAGCTTTGGCATGTACACGTTGGAGGTTATATCATCGTGTGCCTTTGGCCTGGAGACAAATTCATTTGAGGAGAATGGCATTTTCCTCCAAAAAGCTATGGAAATTTTTAAAATGAGGCCGATGAGGATGGTGAAATTATTACTATTTATAACTGTCCCCAAGCTTGCAAATATTCTAAATATCCAGCTCTCACATGAAAACACTCCATTTTTCACTGATGTTGTGATTGAGACAATGAAGCAGAGAAAGACGGGAGGAAAGCGAGGAGACTTCTTAGACATTATGTTGGAGACTAGAGAAGATCAGGATGAAAAGACTGACAAAAAGAAACCCAAGTACCGTAAGTACATGTTTCTCTTTTGGACGATGTACCGTGATTCAGAATAGTTTGCCTTGATGCTCTTAAATTTTATATGACTATTCATATTATGTTCGTGTTATTACAGTATAAAATTACAGTGAGTGTGACAGTTAAGGACAGGAAAGAAAAGTCGATTAGTCAATCCATATAGTACAAGATTACATGTAATTGAAAAGGCACCTTGAATATTAGCACTTACACCTTTTTGTAGAACATCGATTGCTCTAATAAATTTTGATCCTGTTGTTTGACTAACCTTGTTTTTCCTGCTAATATAATCAAATATGTCATGCAGCCCTAAGTGATGAGACAGTCATAGCATCTTCAGTCCTCTTCATCCTTGCTGGATACGACACCACAGCCAACACCCTCGGCAATGCGACATTCCTCTTGGCCAAGCACACCGAGGAGCAGGAACATCTCAGAGTTCTCAAATTCACTTCTGAATCAATACCGGTATAATTGCAATGATAGCTATAATGATCTTCATTGCAATGTAAAGCTTCTTGTGTTAACTGCCAATGTATTTCCGGGAACATTTTCCAGTGGGAGTTAATACCAACCATAGACCAAATTGAAGTCAAAGTGGCAGCTATTCAGTCTGTATTAAGATATACTATAGCTTAGCATTAAGACAAATGAGATTGAAAATAGCATGGATAATCACTAACTGGTTTGGATGATGAAAGTATCTCTGAGCTCCAATGCAGCGGCATTACGGTTGATTTATTTTGACAGGAAAACAGACAAGTCTCCCAAAAAGAGTTTATGACATAGGCTATTGAGTTCAGTCCTAGTAGATGCCACCGTCTACATAGATTAGGAATCCTATAAATAGTTTTCAAGAAGCGCGCAGTTCTCAGTCTTTCCTTTCTTTCTTGACAGACTTCCAGGGACAGACGTTGTCATCGCCAAGGGGGATGTAGTATCAATCCCTGTGTGGAGCCTCCACCACGACCAGAGATACTGGCCAGAGCCTGAGAAGTTCGACCCGACCCGCTTCTTCCCCGAGAACAAGGACAGGATTGTGAGTGGGACGTACCTTCCCTTCGGTCTCGGTCCCAGGAACTGCATAGGTAAGGGGTCTCTAGCGCTACACTGTGTCGGACTACATAAAAAAAAAAACGGTAAACCACTTCACTGAGTCTGTTGCATTTGATATCTGAACTACAGTATAGACTGCATTCACATTTGATGCCTAAGTGTAAATAAATTTCTACACACATATAGAGGGATAAGCAGCGAATAAGTTAGAGTAAGTATCTGGTAGGATAAGGGCTAAAGTAAATGTTGAGATCACTGCACATAGCAACAGTCCTTATCAAAACCTGCTCAACTGAAGCTTCTCACAAAGAAAATAAGGTAATAGGTAAATGAACTGCCATAGAACTGTTCTTTGTCATTAAGCAAATAGCATGCAGCACACATACTTGGTACCTTTGTAATGTCATTACTTCACTTTGCTATGTCTGCAGTTTTCCACTCTTCCAAGGCATATTCACTTTGTTGATAGGTCACTAGTAGCTCACATAATAGATATTAGGCACGGAATCTCCATGGCACCGCACCTACCTTATCCGAAGCACTTCATTTAAATGAACATCATACACATTTGACACTCTCTTGCACCACGTGGCACCTCCATCACACCACAGGCGCTATTCACGTAGATCATCACGTACACAGCACATCATACA
>BOPN01006410.1:50000-65000 GCA_017312705.2 Penaeus japonicus
TATGTATATGTATATGTATATGTATATGTATATGTATATGTATATGTATATGTATATGTATATGTATATGTATATGTATATGTATATGTATATGTATATGTATATGTATATGTATATGTATATGTATATGTATATGTATATGTATATGTATATGTATATGTATATGTATATGTATATGTATATGTATATGTATATGTATATGTATATGTATATGTATATGTATATGTATATGTATATGTATATGTATATGTATATGTATATGTATATGTATATGTATATGTATATGTATATGTATATGTATATGTATATGTATATGTATATGTATATGTATATGTATATGTATATGTATATGTATATGTATATGTATATGTATATGTATATGTATATGTATATGTATATGTATATGTATATGTATATGTATATGTATATGTATATGTATATGTATATGTATATGTATATGTATATGTATATGTATATGTATATGTATATGTATATGTATATGTATATGTATATGTATATGTATATGTATATGTATATGTATATGTATATGTATATGTATATGTATATGTATATGTATATGTATATGTATATGTATATGTATATGTATATGTATATGTATATGTATATGTATATGTATATGTATATGTATATGTATATGTATATGTATATGTATATGTATATGTATATGTATATGTATATGTATATGTATATGTATATGTATATGTATATGTATATGTATATGTATATGTATATGTATATGTATATGTATATGTATATGTATATGTATATGTATATGTATATGTATATGTATATGTATATGTATATGTATATGTATATGTATATGTATATGTATATGTATATGTATATGTATATGTATATGTATATGTATATGTATATGTATATACATATACATATACATATACTTACACATACATATACATGCACATACACATACATATATATATACATATATATATATATATATATATATATATATATATATATATATATATATATATATATATATATATATATATATAATATATGATATATGGAAGATTAAGGGGATATATTCAGATTAGGTTAGATTTGTTTTTAACCTTTTGGGCAGTTACCAATGATCACTTTCAAGTATTCAAAAAATATTCAACTCAAATTTGAAAAAGAACATATTCATAGATATGTAATCTGATAGACCTATGCATTGACATCAGTTGATTTGTATTTCAGGTCGTGATTGAAGGCCTCATGCAGTTACTTCGGTCGGTCCTCCTTGCGGCATTCGTCTACCTCTGGCCCTTCCAGGCAGTATTCATGTATGGGGTCAGTCAGTTTCTTGGCTCGCTCTTATACTGTTTCTCATACTATGGCCTCTTCGTCCACACTCTCTCAAAGAAGGAAGAAGCTGCCAAACTGCCCATAAAGAATCTACGGCAGATGCTCCCAAGGACCGAAGGACATAAAAGGCTGGTGAGTCCAAGGTATAGACGTGTTATGCGGATCTCTGAGTAGAGAGAGAATCTCTGAGGGTTCTGGGGCAGAGATATGTTGTGCAGATCCTACATTAGAGAAATGTGGATGGTGATTCCAAGGTAAAAGATTTGTTGTGCATGTAAGTGTGTGTGCGTGTGTGTGTGTGTGTGTGAGAGTGTGTGTGTGTGTGTGTGTGTGTGTGAGTGTGTGTGTGTTTGTGTGTGTGTGTGTGTGAGTATACTGTTTTTTGATAAGTCAATCACAGTTTCATCCATTGCGCTCCCTCTTTTCAGCCTGAAATAGATGCAGAGATGGGGGCAATATCCTGGAGCTTCTTCAAGCAAGGCTGGCTCAAGGAAGCACTCACAGAAGGGGAACTCTACCTCATGAATTTCTTCTCTCTCATTTCCTTAGCCCAGCAAGGGGTTTATCAGGTAATAGTTTAATTGGAACGTGTGCCTGTGTTCATCCAGATTTCTTTTTTTTTTTTAGAGGACACAGCATTGATTCAGTCATAGTCAGGGCTGATTCAGGTTATACGTGGGTGAAGAGTGGTGCTGTACCGTGTACCATGACATAGTATATGCTATAGTGTTTGCACTGTCCCTTTGCTATGCTTCTTAGTAGTGATCTTTATACCTCTAATACTATTGTTCATTCCACTGACTCTGATGCAAAGTTTTAGGCTAAAAAGGGCCATAACTCACCCAAATATTGTAGTAATATAAAGAAAATCAAAGCTAAGTTGTATTGTCTTAAAACTCTCTTTATTATTATCATCATCTTCATCATCATCATCATCATCACAGAACAAGTAAATTCCAAGTATCTCTACTTCCAAAAAATCTTTTCAGCTTAAACTGAAACAGATTATGCATTTTTCTTTTGGCTCCTTTGGTAAATACACACTGAAAGATTAAAATTTTATGACATACTAAATCCAAAGATAAGAGAATGGTAATAGTTATGATAATTATAATAATAATGATGATGACGATGATAATGGTAATAGGGATCATAGTAAAAATTGTAGTATAGGATCCATATCAGCTCATTATTTTCTTTGTACTCAGTGTGATAAAAGTATTGCTGTTTTATGGGAGGACAAAAAGCAAGTTTATTTTTTCATAATCGTGTACTGTCATGAACAAATATGAAACATATAACCATCTATAATGAAGATAATATGAAGAGGAAGGGAAGTAGAAGTGCCACAGTAAAAGGCATCTCTACTGGCACAGGGGCACATTTTAGACACTGGGCATGGTTTGAGTCACCTTCCTCTTCTCATTCTGCCTGCACATCCTTCATCAGCAGTGCTTTAGAGCAAGAGGTTGGCAACTTGCTGTGTGCCATCACTCTATAAAGATAGTGCTTGCTAGAGACCATGGATGGGTGCCATTCAAGGCTCTCTCTCCTGCTGATGCTAGAAGAAAGTGGTACTATCTAGGTTATGGATGTTATGTGAAACCCATTTTGCTTTATATTATGGCAATTATAGTAATTATAACTGCAATTGTCATCAACACTCACTCATTACTCATGGCACAATAAAATAACACAGTGATCCAAAATCCCCGAACGTCTTGCATGTCATGATGCTCATCGTAGGGCCGGAGCTCCTGCGTCATGTGTGTCATGGCACCCATCCACAATCCACAATGGGTTGATATCTTAACACTAGAAGATAAAGACAAGTAGAGTGCAATGCTTCATCATTCATTTTTATGAGTTCCTCAGAACTAAAAAGCAACTGCCAATATTTGTATAAAAGAAAATTTGATAAGAGAACCTGAACATCAATGTATGTATGCATCGCTTCCCAGCACCCCAGGTTGGGAAACGCTTCTCTAGAGAAAAGAATTATTTGTCTTTTCTTCTTGCATTTGCAGGTTGTGAGTAACTTGGGGTCCCTTGCAGCTCGTCTTGTTTTCCGCAGCATCGAAGCTGCAGCTTACAAGTACTTTGCCCAGATGCTTTATCGAGGGAAGAGCATTGCTGAGCAAGATCAGGTAGAGCTGGTTTAGGTATTTCCAATCCTGAACGGGAAGAAATCTATTGATTTTGTTTCATTTGCTCAGATGATAGATTCAAATAGTAGTCACATTTATTTTTAATAAAAAGAAATTAGCTTCCAATAGATTGAGTTTCAATATATCTATTGCTCATGTTACCAGATCTATAACTTATTTATATTTGCTGTTCTTATCATAGTTATTTGCTCTCCTTCACATGATTTTTTTTTTCCTCATCCACCAGATGCGAGTCTCCGAAGTGGCCAGATTTTTATCCATGCTACTTCGCAGCCTTCTACTCGTCAGTTTCATTATTCTCTCTTTCGGATGGTCATATTCACATCTGCTGCTTACGGTAATTTCCGTATGTGTGTGTGTGTGTGTGTGTGTGTGTGTGTGTGTGTGTTTTTATGTCATGTCATTTATGTATTAGTTATGCAATGTTGTCTTGTATCTTTTATATTATTAATGTATTATGTTATGCTTTTGTTATGCAATGTATGTGCCATTTCTTTTTTGTGTGTTTTATATATGTTAAGGTTTATAACAGAAATGAAAGTATAATAGTAATGGAAAGTCCTTTGAAAAAGAATTAGGAATACATGTAACATCAAGAAGAAACATTGATTTAAATTATAGTTAGAAAGACCATGAAAGTTAGGTATCTCATTATGATTTGATATTTATGCATTCAATAATAATTTCACTTATTGTATAGTGTGTACACATTCTGAAGGATTCCATACCTTGTAATAATTTTATGCACTTTATTGATGTTTCATATTGTACACAAATAATGTTTATGAGTAAGAGTTAGACTAAGAATGAAGTCCTGATGATGATATTTTTATGAATCAGTTACTCCTCTGACTTCATAGAAAACTGAAGGCATAATAGAAAAGAAAATGGGAATAGAGGATGTTTATGGGTTAGATTGACTTCTTTTCAATGCCATAGAAGTCATAAGAACACAAGAAAAAAGAAAATAAGATTCCAGCTTATAAGGTAATCAAGTAGCGAATGCTGAAGGTCAAGTGAACCATATTGGTTTATTTACCAACATTCTCATTACTTCTTTTCACAGCTGTATGGTGGCAGTCAGCTGAGCGATGGTGGTGGAACACCTCTAATGAGAGCCCAGTGCTTCTTTGTCGTCTTCTTAGCAGTCAATGGAATCACGGAAGCGTACACTTTTGCTGCCATGAACGATAAAGAACTAGAAAGGTTTGGGTTTTTAGCCAATGTTTGTCATATTTTGGGTGGTTGGATGGTTGGTTGTAGGATCACAGAGAGATTATGTTTTACTGTCATAGATAAGTAACATCTGGAAAAATTTAGGCTCTTTGCATTGTGTATGTCATATATTAGGTAGGGAATGAATGGGTTGTCAGTGGATTTTTTATAGTTTTTAGTTTTACCGTAATAGAGACTAAAGAACTGGAAAAGTTTGGAGGGGTTTTGTGTGTCATGTACTTGGGAAGGAAATGCATGGGTAGCAAGAACATTGTAAAACAATATGGACGAGGTTTGGTGGTGTTTACTGATATTGCGAGATGATCATCAAAAGAATAATGATAATGAATGGAAATGCATTTTAACTTGAACATTTTGTCAACAATATTAGTCTAATCACCTATTAAATTTCAGATACAACTACCTGCTGGTCAGCTTCTCAATTGCATACATTGGAATGGCTGTAGTTTTAACACAGGTATTCAGCGCTCTTGGCTTCCTGTATGCCAATTGCATCAACATGAGTTTAAGAATCATATACAGGTAAGAATCATTATTTTTGTCTTTCCATCACAAGTGACGGCTAAATGTGTCTGATATATTAAGAATGTCCTCAAATGATGATATACTGATGTAATACTTTGCTTTCAGCCTGTGGTTTATCCATAAACAATTTAGGGGAAGTGATCATCAACCTCTCACAGGTTTATATATACCCATGAGGTTGATTCTCATGTTCCTCATGGCTGCAGGTGTTACAGCTGTATCTGAGGTAAGGAAGATATGGTTTACAAGATCTTTAGTTTGTCTTTGTCAGCCTGGACCATTAAAGCTTATTATTTCCTATCAATTGCTACTATTATTTTGTCTTAGGATTTTGCGAGGTATCCCTAATGCAGTAATAAAAATCATACATATCAATGTATGGAGTCCCAACCACTGGTACCGCTCCCAAAAACACCTTATGAGAAACACTCAACATGTGCACATTACAAGATTTTAAATATTATTGTTGTTTGTTTGTTTTTTTCCAGTGAAATGCTTCTTTAGGGACTATGTAACTGGTAGCTCCCTAAACTAGAAGCTCAACCATGATTCTTTAGAACTACTCTTTATATATATATATATACCACAATTAATTGCCAGAAAGGATTGTGGCAGTTGCAATATTAAAAAAAAAAAAAAAAAAAAAAAATCTGTATTCAAAAGTAGAAAAGTACGTAAGGAAAATATGAAATGATCAATAGGTCAGGTGATTATTTGTGACAAGATTCAAACAATATTTTTCAGGATATTTCCACCTAACTGTTCTTGATCCAAGAAACAATTTGACTAATGGATAACTGTGAAGTCACTGCCATTATTACATTTCTTTTTCATGAAACAACTTATGAACCCACTCCTTTGCATTCAAAACTCAAGTAGGGCATCAATTCCAACTTCTTTAAATAAAATAAAATAAAATGCTTGCTGATGACCTTAGCTGTTGACATGACAGATAACCTACTCAATTAACACTATTGATTTGTATAATTGTTTAACTTGCTTTTCAGCAAAGCAAGCATATGCACCTATAGACTTGCACATAAGAATTCCTTTTTCTCATATTATTTATAGTGAAGTGGTTTTTTTTTTTTTTCCAAGAATCTTTCTTTCTTATACACTACAATAACCAGACAGATATTAAAAGTTTGCTATACCATTCTCTGTGCCCTCCCTTGCCATGGGAAGGGGCTTTCCAGTCATTTTTCTGCTAAAGTTACCCATTAACCCATTCCCGACGGGGGAATTCTAGCCTAGAATGTCCAAATGCCGGGGCGTTCGAATTATTAGGCCTAAATCAATTGAATAGCTGGCACAATACTGTGCCGCCCGGCAACTGGGCTTTTGAATGCGCGGTACACATGCTGTACCACCCGTCCTGTGTGGGTTAATAACAAGGCCCTCATAGCTGCCAGGTACTTCTTGACCACGTGAACATCATTTATGTTTTCTAATCAATATCCAATATTTAAAATAAAATACTTTTCTAATTTCAGGTCGTCATTTACCCAAGAAGCATCATCATGCACATCTTGATTGGAGGAGTCTGTTTAGTGGTGGTCGCCTATTTCTTGCGTTGGGAGTTGAAGGCCCTTTACGAGAAAATCTTGGGAATCCTAAGTAAATTCTTAACGAGATCTGAAGACAGAAATAGGCAACTAAGTGGAGATAAATTTTCTCATGTATGGGTTGTTAATAAAATACATTCCGTGTTGTATAGCTGTGATAAAAAGAAGAGCGAGTGAATGTATTCATTTAAATAAAGTTTTTATAATGTTGGTAGACAATTTTTTTCTTTGTTTCCTTGAATATTTTGTTTCTCAATTTATCTGAAAGATGACAACTTTTTAAACAATTATTTGAATGCTGATTATGGAAAATGTACTTAAAAATGTTAATATATAAATATGATAATCATTGTGTACAACCAAGAAACTTTACTTACAATATTTAGTCCAATTGTAGAAAAAAATAAATTGAAAAATGAAGTACTTATTACCGATTGTGAAATTATTCTCATTCAATAATTTTCTATTAATGTCCTGTTCAATCCTTCAAGGAAGATATGTTTCACCTTTCTACTATGAGAATTTTTTGCAGGGTCATATCACTTTTGCACTTTTTTTTTCTTTAATACAAGCTAGTTATTCAATCATAATGTAACTAAAGCATCAAATATTAATTAGTAGCACTTTGCTAATGTAGGTCATATAATACAGGTCATATCATAAGTCTAGAAAGTAATAGAAACATCTAAAGGTGTGGCACATCTTGTAAGGGTTGATATATATTTGAAATATGCACAAGAATGCTCAACATTTTGGCACACGACAGCTGTATTAATAATAGCCTCTAGATTTATCTTTGTGTCTACAGATTATAAAAAGGAAAAATATCTATATATTAATCTTAGCCTAAAACCACATTTTCACCATAAGCAAAATTTGTTTAGCATTCTGCAAATGCGTTTAAGGTTTTGAATGAAAAAGGCAAATATGGCTTTTATTATTTTTAATGTTCCTTATATACACAATGAACCATCATACAGAACATTTCTTTCAGCTGGATATCACTTGGGAACATTACAACATTTAGATCTCTAAGACCTAGGACAGGAGGAGGACATGACTAGTCAAGACGATTATATTTCTTTTTAACAGACAAAACACGCAATTTTGTTGGATCAATGCTTTAGTTTCGGCCAAAGCAAAATATACCCCTAACTTAAAGCTTCTTCTTAAATGGAATATTTCTATATATTCTGCTGGCAAAATTTTGGGAGCTTATTTTCATTAAATACAAGATTAAGAGATATTCACCCTTTGCAAGGAAAAAAAAATAAATGATAACATTTTGATTAAAATGAAAGTAGTAAAAAAAATATTACTTTTCAGATGCAAGGTTTTCGTAACCTACACACCTATAACCCCCACAGGAGATACGAGGCGTTTCACGAAAAAAAAAAAATGCCGAGTGCAAATTGCTTGTATCCATCAAGCAGTGACAAGCAAACTGCCTTTCAGCATTTAGGAATTTCAAGACAACTTAGCAGGGTTGCCTGAACTTCTTGCCAGCGAACTTGGCATTGGCTCCGAGCTCCTCCTCAATGCGAAGGATCTGGTTGTACTTGGCCAAGCGCTCAGAGCGGCAGGGAGCACCAGTCTTGATCTGGCCGGTGCACAGACCAACAACGAGATCAGCAATGAAGCAGTCCTCAGTCTCACCAGACCTTAGGATGGGAGAAAATGTATTGAAATAGGTTGTAGATTGTACTTTTAAAATGGAAAAAATCAGCAACGTCTCAAAATAAATATTGATTATCATATTACCATTGGTATATTCCTATTATTCGGCTTTCACTATAATCAAGTTTAATTTCTACATCATTAAGAGCAGGTACTCACCTATGAGAAACCATAGTGCCCCAGCCATTCTTCTTGGCCAGAAGGTGAGCATCAATAGACTCCGTCACGCTGCCAATCTGGTTGACCTTCAGGAGGAGGCAGTTGCAAGCCTTCTTTTCAACAGCTGTCTGAATGCGCTTGGGGTTGGTCACAGTCAAGTCATCACCAACAATCTGGATGCTGGTGGCAGAGGTCATCTTGGTCCAGTTCTCCCAGTCGTCCTGGGAAAAGGATGCAGTTAATAAGTGTACAAATCATTAATAATTATCAAATTAATATTGATTATTAAATAGAGAAAAAAGTATACCACTGTTAAATTATGAACTTCATCACTTAATTTGGAACCAACTGCAACAGCAATATACCTGGTCGAAGGGATCTTCAATAGAGACAATGGGGAACTCATTGCAGAATTCCATGTACAAGTCCCTAAGTTGGTCCCCAGTGATCTTCTGAGAGCCATCGTTGTTGGCAGTCTTGAAATCCAAGTCGTAGATGTTCTCGCCCTTGTAGAACTCTGAAGCAGCCACGTCCATGCCGATCTCAATCTTGCCAGTGTAGCCAGCCTTCTCAATGGATTCTTGAATCAGTGTGAGAGCATCCTTGTTGTTAAGGATGTTGGGAGCAAAGCCACCCTCATCACCAACGGCAGTGGCATCCAGACCAAAGCGGCCCTTGATGACAGCCTTCAGGTGATGGTAGACCTCAGAGCCCATGCGCATGGCCTCGGTGAAGCTGGTGGCGCCAGTGGGCAGGATCATGAACTCCTGCATGGCCAGCTTGTTGCCAGCATGAGAGCCACCATTGATGACATTGAAGGCTGGCACAGGCAGGATCACATCAGAGTAGTTGGCAAGGTTAGCAATGTGTCTGGAAAGAAATAAACATTAGTATACAAGAAACTGCTCAACAGGAGTCTAGTTTTCATCATGTTTTCACTTCTAATCCAAATGACAAGATTATTTTGAGCTTGCAAGTCTTACCTGTAGAGGGGAATGCCAAGCTCAGCAGCACCAGCCTTGCAAATGGCCAGGGAGACGCCCAAGATGGCATTAGCACCAAGGCGGCTCTTGTTCTCAGTGCCGTCCAACTTACGCATGAAGTCGTCACACTCCTTCTGCTGAGTGACCTTCAGTCCCTGTGAATAGATAATTTTCCTCAATTATTTATCAATGAATAGGATTATCAACCTGTCTAAAATTATAAACAATACAATTTTTCCAGATTAATAGGTTTCACCAAAATCTTTCAAACTACAAGATCAAAAACCAATACTCTCAGTGTATCACATAACATATACAACTCAACTCTACACATGTCAGTGATATGAGCAAATACATACTTGTATAGTGTAACCACATCACAAGCTTCCACTACCACTGAGTACAAGAAACTTAACTTCAACAATTTACACTAAACTCTGGGAATCTTTAACTGCAATACATACACTCTTAATAATTTCAGGAGCGATGATGGTGTTCACGTTCTTGACGGCATTGAAGACAGACTTGCCATGGTACTTTGACTTGTCTCCATCGCGCATCTCCAGGGCCTCATGGACACCTGTGGATGCTCCGGAGGGAACGGCAGCGCGGAAGAGGCCCTTGTGGGTGTAGAGGTCGACCTCCACAGTGGGGTTACCACGGGAGTCAAAGATGGTACGAGCGAAAACCTTGGTGATCGACATCTTGGTGGCTGCTTGGTGGAATCTGCAAAAGACAACAAATCCTGACATTATCATCAGTTTATCTTAAAATCATTAAACTACTTTATTTCCATACTTAAGCACACATCATTTCCTAGTTTTGAAAGGTATAAATACTTCACCATTTTGATACTAATAGTCTGGGGACCTTAGCCAAACCAACAAATATACATGAATAACTTTAAACTAGATAGATAAAGACCAAGTACCATTAGATTATATTCTCACTTCAACAATTTAGGCCAATTCATTAGAAAGGAAATCCCTACCAACGAACTGTGTTGTAAACACTACATGCGTGACAAAATAGCATCATCAGCTCATGATTGGCACAGTGCCAATACCCTACAACTTTACTTGGCAACGTCACCGTCACTTTGCACCTGCCACTTCCTCTTTGAGAGCACTTCTAAGTATTCTTTGGGACTCTTAAATATAGAAATAATTAAATCCTATATGTGTAGTGTCCATCTCAATACATATTAGTAATGCCTACCACCTATCCATTCAAATTATTTCTACCAAGTATTACATTCCCCCCCCCCTTTTTATAAGTGGGAAAAAAAAACTGATACCCACTGACACCTATAAAATTGAAATTCATTCCATGGGTAGATATACTCTCCAGGTAACCCAATAGAACAAGTGCTATACTAATCAAAAGCGAACTTGTTTCAATATCTAATTTCTTTTATATGACAATGACATATTATTTACAAGTGTGAATGATCTTAGAAAGAAAATATGCTATAAAATAATTATATGATTCCTCTGCTGTATACAGGCCAAGAGGTCATGCCTACCATTTAAAGTACTTTATCAAAAATAGTAACACCTCCACTTCTCACTAAAAGTTATCAACCAAGTACTTCAACCACCACCCAATTTTTATGCATACTATCAAAATAACCAACCCACATATAGTCATTCCTTCATTGTTCGATGCATTTCCTTCCCGATTAAGATGTCTTTATTGGTTTTTAAAATTATATTACGTCTAAAAATACAAACAATCTTGGACAAATGTTTACAAGACACCCACGTATATGCCTCTGTCCTCATGCCAATTTGGCCAGCCCCCCCCCCCTCCCGGCCAGCTAGTCCCCTCCCCCCCCACCCAGACTACCAGCTGACAAACCTCAACCACACATTCTGGCAGGATAGAGCTTGATCTTTTAATCTTTTTTCTTTTCTTTTTTATAATGCAACATTTCTGCAATGGGTCATTTCTGCTTCATTTTCGTTGCAACATGCACACAACACACTTTTGTAACAATCTTGAAGTTTGCAAATAAAAATATACAAAAAAAAAATTATAAGTTAAATCTTAAAAGGAATTCAGACAAATCAGAAATGAGGAGATACAGTATATTTTTGTACTCTTCAATTTTGAGAAGCCACTGCTTAACCCATTGGTCACGGATGATGGCATTTGCTGTCAACGCAAGCAATAGGCCTAGACGCGGATGGGCCGCGTCATATATGATCATACCAACACAAGGCTGTATAACCTTATTTTAAAATATTACAGCCAAAGGGTTAAACATTGTTTTTTTTTTATCTTGCGTCAATGTCAGCGAGTACCGAAATAGTTACAATTGAACGAGCCCAATATCATATTTTCTTTTTATGCAGTTATATAAGCGTACACCTTTGTTAATGTAGAACCTGGTTTCCCTTGTAAAAGTATTGACATCTTGAACAGGTGTACCATTTCCTGAGCATTTTACTTAATCTTGATATATCTCACATTTACATTATGAAGGGTGCCAAGATCCTTCCCTAAACTAAGGAACGAGCCCAAGCCATTTCTTGCCTAGATATACATGGTGAAGGCTTATTGGCCTTTGCCAGAGCACAAAGAACAGCAGTACAGCGGTTACCTGATAATGCGCCCCTGTCGTGTTGGACTATAGATTAGATTATATTATATGTTGGGGTCTTTAAAATAATCTTGGAATATTTACAGTAAATTCTCCAACATTTTCCTCTAATTTAGCCTTTTTTCCCCATCTCTTCAGTTCTACTTTCTAATATCATGGAACATTATCATAACCATATATATATTTTAGTATCATTGTTACTTCTATTCTTACCTCTGACACAGAATCATAAAAATTCAAAGAAATACTCAAAGTGTCAAGGACGACTTACAGAATCAAGCATGCAAGCACATAAATGTCAGACCAGGTATTGATCCTGAGATTAAGACAATTTCAATTATTAAGCATTTTGTGTTGCAACTCATTAAACAACCAGCATTTATTTCTGAATGATATCGCCATGACAATCTCATTGTTACTTCTATCCAACAAACTGAAAGAAGTGGGAATGAAAATGCAACCCTGCTTTTGACCCAAAAAACTCAATATATATTTTACATTACGTAATTCTTACAACATTAAGAATTACATAAACCCTGTACTCTTGGCAACAGCTAAGTGCCTGGCAAAGCTCCAACATATGTACTATAAAAAATAAAATATAAATATTTTATATATATAATATAAAATAAATTAACATATGAGAGAATTAAAGGCCCTTACACACAAAACCAACCAACAACCATTGAAAATTCGTCAATTTCACCTCGTATAAAAATCATATAAAGAAGGTTACAAACCGGGAAGCCATATCGTCCGGAATTTTCCTCTCCCAAAAAAGGTATTGATGCCTCAAAAAAGCCTCTCGTGTTCCTATTAAACTCACTGAAGATCTATAAATCAATAAATAGCCCTTGTCGCCAATTACTCTTCTCAAAATATGAAACAGCCAAAGTACTTGCAAAGCTTTACCGTATATTTAAAAGCTAGAAAGAGTATTCAAACTGAAAACTTAAACGGTCTTGATTCACCAAAGCTGTATGTAAAACTATACTCCATAGTCTCTAGGGCATATCCAAGGCTCTAATATACACCTAATAAAGCTGATAATAAAGAGCAATGAGCCTTTCCCCGCTCCTCTTTGCCGGCCCCGCGTCCCCATAGAGCGCCGGCTCGCACACGTCGTCTGCTCGTGGCCAAGGTCACCTTGCCGGCATCACGTGACCCGCCTCATCCAAGACGAGTGTTCTTCTCTCGGTTTTCCCTCTCCTCGGCCTCGGCCTCCTTTCTCGGACATGCTATATTGTGATTGGTTCGGGTGGGAACCTAGGGAGCCGGGTGGATCTGTGTGTGTGTGTGTATGTGTGTGTAAATTGATGTCTGTTCACAAGTGGGTTTAATGTCCGAGCTTGAGCTCCGTTAAAAATTTTCCCCGCATGAACTCGAGTGGAAATCCGATATCGAATAAAATAAAGCAGGTATTCGACCGACACAGGATTGTCTGGTATGGACTGAACGTGATACAAATGAAAGTTATAATCGTTTGGATTCTGAAATACTGGGGAAGAATGATAAAGTTATCTCCTGGGGGAGTTACCCGTCAACGTTACAGGTGTCACGTAGCACAACCCACCCTCGCTCTACTTAAATAACGTCTAACAAAATGGTCTCGGGACGTCACTCAATTCACTGTCAATCCCACAATAAAACGTCAACTGCATAGTAACAACTCCACTCAAAGTTATCGATTTACAAAAGCACAGCTCCCACCACTGCGTCCTCACCGGCAAGTTTCACGTCTCCGACTGGCACCGGGCGGAGGCAGTCAACTGGTTTTGTAGCCGTAGCAGGGGCGCCCTCTGGCCCGGGACTATAATTGTAGTGGCCTCTGTGGAGCCCTGGCGTAAGGGCCGGAATCCCTCGCCTTCTCACCTTCTCGTGTCCCCGCCAACCTTCACACGGCAACGGAGAAACAGCGGACGAAAATGTTGAGGGTTATGTCCTGTGGGCAAGGTCGTGGCAAAGTGACACAGGCCGCGCCCCTCTCCGCCAGGCACCATGCCACTACGCTACTTTTGGCACCGTCATTCATGCTCTTCCTCATTTTTCTCGACTGAAACGGTACTTTTTCAACCGTCTGCTTGAATGTCAGTCAGCATTGCCTTGCCTCGTTGCACATTAAAAGGCGTCTCGTTTTACTTCAGTAACTACACGCTGCGATATCTTGGCACCCTAGGGTTTTGCTAATCGTTTGTGATGCATGGAATTGAGCCTATATATCCAAAGACATTTGGATAATTTCCCGAACCGCGACTGCCATGGAAACTGCCAATGGTTTAAAAGTGGTGCAGCTGATTCGGTGTTTCAACGTTTAATCGTACGTTTCACTCCATTACATGTATGTACACACTCGGGACGCGAAAACGTTCATTCATAATCGGATTCAATATATTACTTTCGATGAATTTAGCAGTGTGACGTCATGACTTCCGGACAGCCATCGGAATAAGGTAAATTACTCGTTCCCTCGTGCAGCTTTACGGAATTTAAGTAATGGCAGTTTCCACCTTACTGTTCATTCATCGTGGGGCGAGAAGAGAGGAATGTTTTTGGTTCAAATATCACAAAGGAAATAACTTTGCTTGCATCGGTCACCTTGATGTTTGATCGCATGCACCGAAATTATATGAAAAGAAATGCTTTACTGGCAGCAGCTTCCTACAAGTGAAAAAAGGAAACTGTCTTTTTTTGTGGTAAATTACGTGTCATTATCTAGTAATATCGGGTCAAAGAAATAAACTTTG
>BOPN01006410.1:70000-72500 GCA_017312705.2 Penaeus japonicus
TCAACCCTTTGACAGGAGAAAATACGAGAAAATACGAGAAGCAAAAACAGCTCCTAAGCACACCTTCCGGATACAACAATAACAATAAACGATAGAGAAACAATCGATTTTTTTATTTTCTTTAAGTTCTGCAACCTGGAAATAGCATCTACTCACCGGCGGAAGGGAGAGCGTAGCGTCTGCACCGGCGGCTGTGCGGGGAGCAAGTGACGTAATACGACCTTCCGAATGACGAACAGGACGGAAAAAAAACGGAAAATCAAAAACAATTATCTTCGGTTTTCCCTACGTCTCACCCGTCGTGAATCTGATTTCCGCACTTCTAATTGCAATAGCGAGAAGGAAGGTTGGGTCATGCGTGAGAGATAACGCTCAGGTGATCAGATTTATCCTCTTTTTTATCCGTATTCCTTCCTCTATGAAAATATTCCGCTCCGCCGGGGACGAATCAAGGGCGGCGGTTGCGACGCGGCAAAATCGAAACGTTCTTTCTCGGTGGCAAAGGTCGTGACTGTCTTTGGGGGATTCTATTTCAGGTTCAGGTAAACTACAGGCCATAGATTTTGTAGCGTCGTCGAAACGTGTGTGTGTGCGTGTGTGTGTGTGTGTGTGTGTGTGTGTGTGTGTGTGTGTGTGTGTGTGTGTGTGTGTGTGTGTGTGTTTAGATATATGTACACATGTCTATATACATATATATGTAGATAGAGACACACAGACACACGTAGCCTTGCAATTTGAATCATGAGTATAATTGGGTATACAAAATAAATATATATGTTGATGTGTAGAATTGTATATGTATATATATGTGCGTGTGTGTGTGCATGTATATACACACACACACACACACACACACACACACACACGCAAACACAGACACACAAACACACAGACACACACATATATGTATATATATATATATATTTATATATGCATATATATACATATTTATAAATAAAAAATATATATATGCATTCATACATATATATTTACTTAATTATTTAAATGTATGTATATATGCATGTTGTCATGACAGTTCCATTCACAAAACCTTCCCACGAAGCACCTGATTAGCAATACAAGTGCCCCTCTTATCACCTCATCGTTAGCCGGTTCTTCGCCTTCTTTTGGGGACAAAGCCTCGTGGATGATAAGGAAAGGGATACGAGAGTAAAGAAATAGGTTGTCAGTGATGGTAAGGATGATGGTTATGATGATAGTTATGGTGTTAATGATGATGAATATGAGGATGATATGATTATTATGATGGTATATAATGATAGTAGTAATGATGATAATAGAAATTTAATAATAATTATGATAATAGTAATGAAAAAATATATAAAAAAACATGATGATGATGGCAACAAACTTCAAATGCAGTAATACTAGTAATAATATCCACAATTAAATGACAGTTATAATATTCAACAATAAAATTAGCTGGATTTTATAAGAAATTTCAATAGTTATATAAAGAGCAAAGAACTATGCTTATATATCATCTAGCCACCAAGATATGTTTTAACTTTTTTTTTTTTTGCGGTTATACAAGATAATATCAATGAACAAGTATCTACTTATATGTGAATGATAACAAATGCCACCGATTAAGAAGTGAATAAAACGCAACTGCTGTTTAGGTATTGGGAAAGAAGGAAAAATGAGATCAGCTCCGTGGTTAACCGGGATATTATTTGACCGAAACGAGAGCTGGTTGGTTGTTTATGGCATGTAAGTCAGGCGCACACACACTCACTCATGCATACACACTCACACATACATACGCATATATACACTCACTCACACTCACTCACTCACATTCACTCACACACATACACATACATATGCATACATACACATACACTCACACACACACTCACTCACACACATACACACACACAAACACACTCACTCACTCACTCACACACACCCGCTCACACATATACACACTCACTCTTGCACACACTCGCTCACTCACACACACACGCTCACTCACACACACATATACACACTCACTCTTGCACACACTCGCTCACTCACACACACACGCTCACTCACACACACATATACACACTCACTCTCGCACACGCTCACTCACACACACACAGACACGCATACACACACACACATGTGCGTGAGTAGGTGGTGTTGGCAGTATATGCAAGGATTTACAATGATTTCAGACTATGTGAATTTTGCTTCATTGCTTTTGCCTCTGAATCTTTATATCAATTGCAGATCTCCCAAAAGAATCTATTATAAAGAAACAAGTAAATTTAAAAGAAAAAATGTTTATATTTATTCGTCAATCTTCCTCTCTGATTTTTGTTTTTTTGTTTTTTTCTTTTGGGTATGGCAACTGCGCCCACCTACAAGTTCTCCGCAAATACTACTGGCTGCACCTTCGCAACAAGGTAGCAACAAAAACACGGTGCAACTAGTTTACTCTCTCTCTCTCTCTCTCTCTCTCTCGCGCTCTATCTTTCTCTCTCTTTTT
>BOPN01006410.1:75000-77183 GCA_017312705.2 Penaeus japonicus
AGAGAGAGAGAGAGAGAGAGAGAGAGAGAGAGAGAGAGAGAGAGAGAGAGTAGGATAGATAGATAGATAGAGAGAAGTATGTATATAAGCTATACATATATATAGAGAAAGGTATAGATAAATAGAAAAAAGAAAGACTTAGAAACAGGAAACACAAAATAATCAGCTGATAAGCAGATAGGCAACCCCCCACCCCACCCCACCCTTCACCCCAACCTCCCAACCACAAAAAAAAAAAATCAATACACCATTTTTATCAAAACTATTTCGCACTGCATTTTTATACCAAGCAAATGATTAGATATGTACCAGTATCTGAATATTGCGTGTCTCTTCTGCATAATATGTTGCCTGTTGATATGCAAGAGCTAACCATCCCGCTGGATTCATGTCAGTCGAGTCGTTAGGGCAGTCATTTATTTTTCATCGCCGTGCTGCTTCTCTCCTCTCATCTACTTTCCTCTGTGCCCTTTTTGTTACGATTCCTTTGCTTTATTCCCTTGTTCTTACTCCCCCCTCCCCCCTCTCTCTCCCTCTCCCTCTCCCCCCATACATATACACGACTCGACTCCCGACCTGTAGAGACAAAGACACGCTTGCTATGTGTCAGAGAACTTTGCGACTCGTCTATTCGCTTTTATTCCTTTCTTTTGTGAGTCCTGTTTTATTCCAGAACTTTCGAATCTCCCTCTAAGCATCAGAGATAATAAGGAATACACACGAGATTATAGAAACAAGTACACAAACCTTCTTCGATATCAGAGACCTATTCTGGCGTCATTTTTTCTGATCCTTTAGACTTTTTTTAAAATAAATATATTCCTTTATCCTGCTATTTTCAGCACCCCCCCCCCCCCCCACACACACACACAAAACCGATGACCTTTACCAGAGAAACATGTCTGGGATCTGTTCACGTCTTTTTCATTCTCCTTTAGACCTTTCGTTTCATATTCCTTTAATCCAAACTTCTCAACCACACAAAACAAAGACACACGCCTTCCTGTAAGCCAAAGAACCTCAGACTAGCTTTGTGTCTCTCTCATTCTCCATTACCTTTTTTTTTTTTTTTTTTTTTTTTTTTGGGTTATATATTACTTTATTCCGAGACTTTTCTTCGACCCTTCTTCCGCCATACACATACACCCGACGATTTGACTCTACAAAGACATATATGCCTTCATGTAAATCAGGAAACTTCAGAATAACTTTATTCTTCTTTCATTCATTATTCCTTAAAACATCAATCCTGTTTCATCCCCCTTTACCTATCACCCCCCCCCCCATGGCCCAGCTATACAAAACAAAGACAGAGAACTTCGGAATGCATTAGGCTCCGTTGTTGCTTTCGATGTTGCAAATCATCTGACTCGTTTTCTCTCCGTATTGCAGGTGTTCGTGCTTTATTCGTTCAGTCATTCATTCTTGGAGATTTTCGTTCATATCGTTTGGCATTTAGATATTATTTACTCAGTGTTTCAATGTGCATGACGCCTGCATTCTGCTGCTCATAAATTTCCCGAAACTAAAATCTTTGTTCCTGTGTCTGTTAATATTGTTGTTATATTGTTGTTATATTGTTATATTTGTTGTTATATTGTTTTATATGTTGTTATATTTGTTGTTATATTGTTATATTTGTTATTATATTGTTATATTTGTTGTTATATTGTTATATATGTTGTTATATTGTTATATTTGTTGTTATATTGTTATATTGGTATATTTGTTGTTATATTTGTTGTTAAATTGTTATATTTGTTGTTATATTGTTATATTTGTTGTTATATTGTTATATTTGTTGTTATATTGTTATATTTGTTGTTATATTGTTTTATATTGTCATATTTGTTGTTATATTGTTGTTATATTGTTATATTTGTTGTTATATTGTTATATAGTTATATTTGTTGTTGTAATATTGTTATATTTGTTTTTATATTGTTATATTTGTTGTTATATTGTTATATTTGTTGTTATATTGTTATATTTGTTGTTATATTGTTTGGTCATGTGACTGTTGCTGTATGCGTGTGAATATGCTGTATGACGATTCAAAAATCTGTTCAATATACAACGCTTGACTAACGATGACTAAGTCTTTTGTTGTTTGGTGATGGGCAAGTGGAGAAAGAAAGAAAGAGAGAGAGAGAGAGAGAGAGAGCGAGAGAGAGAGAGAGGGG
>BOPN01006411.1:0-60000 GCA_017312705.2 Penaeus japonicus
CCCTCTCCCTCTCCCTCTCTCCCCCTCTTCCTCTCCCTCTCCCTCTCCCTCTCTCCCCCTCTTCCTCTCCCTCTCTCCCCTCCATCTCTCTTTCCCTTTCCCTTTTCCTCCTTCAAGAGGAGAATTTAATAATCCAGCGTAGGCCTAGCTTTAGGTGGGAAAGAGAGGACAGAGATAAGAGTCGCGACTTACAACAGGGTCGATCTTGGAGTGAGATTACAGTTCAGAGATGGGATTCTGGGGCTGAGATAGCGACGGCGAGGTTTTGCCCCGCGCACCTGAAATGGGGGAGATAGTGAGAAAGGGAGATAGTGAGAAAGGGAGATAGTGAGAAAGGGAAAGAGAGAGAGAGAGAGAGAGAGAGAGAGAGAGAGAGAGAGAGAGAGAGAGAGAGAGAGAGAGAGAGAGAGAGAGAGAGAGAGAGAGAATTCCAGCTAATGGGAACTTGAAAACGTAAATAGACAAAGGGCATGAAGAGAGAATGACGAATGGGAGAATAAATGTTAGGAGAAGGAGACCAGAGGCGTTGGCCTACGTAGGGCCTGGCAGAGCAACGCCCATCTCAGGTCTCTCTCTTTCTCTCTCTCAACCTCCCTGTCTTGAGGTGGCTTCGTGTGTTATGGTCGATTTTTTTCTGGTATATTTTTTATTTGTTCGTTTTTTGTTTTGTTTTGTTTTTTAATCGACTTTTATTTCGTATTTTTTTATTCACTTCCCTTTTTTGGTGATGTTTGGTCGTTTTTTTTAACGTCGGGGTAGCCTTCCGTTTTGTAAGAGTTGCCCGAAGCTTGTTTTAGGACTGTGTCTCGGGCTGGCGTCATGTAGGGCGGGTAATTGATCCTCTGCTTTTTTCATCTCTTTGATCTTTCTATTTTTTTAGTTCTCTGTTTCGGTCCTTTTCTCGTCTCTGTTCGTATGATTCTTATCTTCTCTCCTCTTTCTGTACTCTTTTCTCTCTTTTCTTCCCCTTTCCTCTCTCTCCCTTTCTCATGACCCTGATGTGTTTACCTACTCTACCCCCTCTTCCCTCCCCCCAGCGCCCGCACCCTGCTATGTCATTAATGAGGAAAATCCAGTGATGGTGTCTTTGATAATGAGTGCATTCCTCCCTCTCCCCTCCTCCCCTCTCTCTCCCTCCCTCCATCCCTTCCCGTCTCCCATCATCCCTCTTCCTCCCCCTCTTCCCCCTCCTCCCCTATCTCCCACCATCCCTTCGCCCCTCTTCTCCCTTCCCCTCCTCTCCCCTCCCCTCCATGATCGATAGGGGTATAGGGGCACATGAGGGTGCATGTCCCATCCAATACCCTCCTCGCTCTCGCCCCCTGCTAGGCTCTCTGTAGGCCTACGCTCGCACCATTGTCTTGCGCGAGGTGTCCAAGGCCTTGAATTTGTACTGGAGGATCTCCCCTTCTTCCCTCCCTCTTACTACCCCCTCCCCCTCTCATACTCCCCCCCCCCACTATTTCGTGACTGATCAGGGAAGATTGTTGAAGAGGTTGCTTTATTTTTTTTTTTTTTTTTTTGTGTGTGTGCGATCCATTCCAGAGGCGCAGGATAGCAAATTCAAACGACTTGTGGAACAAACTCTCTCAAACACATTCGCAAATATACTCACGGGCATACACGCACACGCACGCACGCACACGCGCGCGCGCGCACGCACAGACAGAAACACACACCTGAGCATCGCCACGAGCTATGAGAGAGGAAAACAAATGTGTCAGCAAACGGGGGGTCTATAGACACCGCCCTTACCTGTAGGGGGTATGTAAGGGGGAAGGGGGGAGGAGGTTGGGGGTATGCCCTATGGTTGGTTATCTTGTTCGCTAAAAGAAAAGAAACGATACCCTTGATACCTCCCTATCCATTCCCTCCTCCTAGGAAGGGCGTGGGTGAGAGAGAGAGAGGGAGAGAGAGCGATTTGGGTGTGTTGTGGTATACTCATCTGCTTTTTTACCCTTGTTTGTCCTGTCCCGTTTGAAGAAGAGCATACTAACGCAAATATCTCCCCCCCCCCCCACTCCCCGAGTAGGAGTGTTACTTTAGATAGATACATACATACATACATACATACATACATACATACATACATACATACATACATACATACATACATACATACATACATACATAGTTTACGTCAGGCTTTCCGCGCCTGTCTTTCCCGTCTGAGAGAGAAGAAAAAATAAGGCACCATCTGCTCTCACCGTCTTTCCCCGGAGTGAGATAGTTAATTACCCGGACATCTGTCGGGAGTGCGGCGATCCCACGGTTGCAGGATTTGAATATCGGTTGCACAGGTAATGAGCTGCAATTGCACCAGCGTTGGGCAGGTTGGTCGTGACTGGGTAACTCTTCTCTCGCTGGCGCCCTCTGGCTGGCCGCTCCCTCTTCGGTTTTCTTGTCGTGTCTTCTGATTGTCTGTCGTTTATTTTGCTGTTCTTTTTGCTGCTGTTCGTCGTTTATGTGTGTGTTTGTCTCTTTATCTTTTTTTTTCATTCTGCTGTCGCTCTCCTTTTCCTTACTCTGCCCTCCTGCCTCTTTCTCCTCCTGTTGGGTCGTTTGTATCGTGTGTTATTGTTTGTCTGTTCTATTTACATGATTTGTTGTGTACATCCACATGACTGCAATCACCCCATGTAATGGGTGTTAAGAGTGGGGTTTTCGTGAGATAACCGACTTAGTCATTGCAACCATCTCCTCCCATTCTCTCCTCCCCCTCTCCTCCCCTGTCCACCCTACCCCACCCTTCACACCCTGCGCTTCGGTGCGGCAAGGGTGAAAGAGTCAAGGTCTGGGACGCGGCGTGATGCCCTCGACCTCTTGGCACCCGGCGTGGCATCTTCGTCTTGGAGGCCCTCTTGTGACAGCTTCATTGGGGCAGGGAGGGGAGGGAGGCTGGGGTGGTCGGAGGCTTATTGGGTTTCGTGTTTTGTTGGTTTTTGGGCTGGTTTAGAGGGGGTCTTTTTCTCTTTTCTCTTTCTTATTTTCTCTATTCTCTTCTTCCCTCTCCTTATCTCGCCTCTCCTCTCCTTCTTATTCTCCTCTTTCTCTCATGCTATTTATCTGCCTTACCCCGCACATATGCCCATTCTCACTTAATTTGTCCACGGCGGCGATGTGAGCCTCACCGCATCCTTGGCGACTCGCGCTTCTCGACAGAATGGCCTGGCGGGTCGTGATCGCCTCTTCACCGGGCGAGGTCACGGTACGAGTGTGTGATGTCATCCTTGTGTTCTGATTTTTTTTCTTCTCTTTCTCTCTTCTACTCCTTCTTCTTTTTCTTTTTCTTTTTCTTCTTCTTCTTCTTCTTCTTCTTCTTCTTCACCCTCCTATTATCTCCCTTCCTTTCCTTCTTTTCCTTCCTACACTCCTCTTCCTTACCCTCCACCCCATTCCTCCTCCTCCTCCTCCTCCATCTTCTTTTTCGTTCCACCTTCCTATCGTGTCTCCCCTTCTTCTCCTTCCTCTTCTCCCCTCCTGCCTTCCCTCAGCCAAGTCACGATGATGGGAATTATCACGAGTTATGAAGTCATCAGCGCACCACCATTAATATTCACACGCGAGGAAGGGTCAGAGATGGGGAGGGGGGGGGGGGAAGGAGAAGAAAAGAGAAATAGATAGATAAATAGATGGATAGATAGGTAAATAAATAAGTAGATATAGGTAGATGTAAATATATGTATAGAATGAGAGACAGAAATAGATAAATAAATACATAAATACAATAGATATAAAAGTAAGGGGAAATGAAAACAAAGCTAGTTGCAATTATACAGTTTCTCCTAATTAGATTTTGGGCTGTAGATTTAAAATAAGAATTGCCTTTTTGTTTGTTTTTCTTTGCGATCGTGACCTTGGTGCGTTAGGTTATCCCCAGGTGTGGTTTTGTTTTTGGTTTTAATTAGGGAGCGAACGTTGCTCACGGAATCATTATCTGTATGACGGGGATTAATGGAGGTGTTGCGCGGCAGGACGGGGTTAAGCCACCGAGGAGCCGACGGTCGAGATTGCCAGGTTACGCCAGTGCAAAGACCGACCCTACGGCTGTAACGCCTTGACGGGATGCTGGGAACGCACCGCGCAGTAATTGTCACAGGGAGAAGTTGCAGGCTTCCTTTGCTTCGTGTTTTCTGACTTTTGGGGGGAAAAGGGGAAAGGAAGAGTTAATGTATTTTTTAGGGGGGGGGGGGTATTTTAAAATTAATTGGAAAAGGAAAGCGTTTGCATAATCAAAGGGAGAGTAATTGGTGTAATAAGTTTAGTGGGTTTTTTTTTAAGCGGGGGGGGGGGGGGAATGAAAAGATTGCAGTTTGGACCCTAAGATGGGCGTGTGGGCGGCGTTGCAGAGCTAAGGGGAGCAGAGGATGTGCTCTAATGGACAAGGCGTAATTCTGGCGTGATTATATTCTCCGAGGACGACGGGAAGGAAAGGGGGGAGGGGGCGAAAGGGGAAGGGTGTTTGGGGGGGGAGGGGGAAGATGAGGATGAGGTAGTTACATTGGGTCATCTTTTTGCACGTAATATTTCCTCCTTTTTTTCTTTTCTTTTCGTCTTCCTTTGTAATCTCCTTTCATCTGGGGAGAGATTTGCGATGAGGAGAGGGCTAGTTGTAACAGCAGCATCTCAGCATCTCGAAGGGTCGGGAGGGCATCGTCATCCTCATCTCACTCATCTCAGGAGGGGATGGGGAGATGCTGTCTGGCGGAAACCTCCAGAGGAAACACAGATAAGGGGAACGGCGGTGTTTTTATTGGATTAGAGGAGGGGGGGGGGTGTTGGAGTTGGGGGGTGAGATGAAATCCTGTAGAGATGGTTGTCTTTTTTATTTCTTATTTTTTCTATTTTGGGGGGTCAGGAGTTAGCGAGACGAGAGCTTAAGAAAGAGAAGGATATTAAAGGTTGGATGCGGGGTTTTAAAAAAATGGAGCAGACAGTTCTCTTCCTCCTCCCCATCCTCCTCCCACCTCCTCCACCTTTCCACCTCCACCTCTTCCACCATCTCCACCTCCTCCTCCATCTTCACCTCCACCTCTTCCACCTTCTTCGCCTCGACCTTTTTAGAGTCTTATTTTTACTTCTGCTACAGTTGTTTCCATCTCTACCCAGGGTCAAGGAATGGGAGAGGGTTGCACATTGTTGCAGAAGTTGATTGACAGGTGGGTTTGACAGGTGAATAGCCCCACAATGTGCATTGGCACCGGAGCATATTTGCATACTGGGGAAATGTTTTTTTCTTCTCGTTTTGTGTTTTTGTGGTAGTGTTGTTTCGATTCTCTCTCTCTCTCTCTCCATCTCTCTCTCAATTTCTCTTTCTCTTTCTCAATCTCCCTCCCTCCCTCCATCCAGAGATATGCTGTTGTTTTTATTGATTTTTTTTGTGTTGTGTATACATTGCCTTTACGGTTGTTTGCATGGCTTGTTAGCGATCATTGGGTTTCTTTTCACTGCGTCCAATGGCTTGATGACCCCGGTTAATCAAAGACCATGAGATTATCTCTTTTTTTCCTTTCTTTCTTTCTTAGTGACATGTCGTTAGATGCAATGTTGTTGTTTTTTCTTCTCCTGTGCAACATCATCTCACCTCCGCCGTTATCATTATCTTCATCACCACCGTTATATTTTTTTTTTCTCTATTTCCTTTACGATTGTCCCGCATGTAGCCCGTTCGTAGCCCTCCGTAGCTCGTTCATAGCCCTCCGTAGCCCTTCGTAGCCCTCCGTTCAGTAGTCGTGATGGCGTGTGATGGAAGCGCCGTGACGGAGTGAGATGAAGGTGTCTCGCCGCTGCAATTGTCGTGTTATCCTCGGTAGTAATTTGTATTGTACTGTGGTTATTTTGTTATTATTCTTTTTCTTCTTCTTTTTGTTTGTTTGTTTATGTGCATTGTCATTATTCTTTTTTTTTTTCTTCTTTGCTTGATTGCCTGTGGGTCTGTTGATGGTGTGATTTCAAAGGGTGGCAGCGCTGTTGGGCTGTTATTTTGCAGCGATTGATGTAGCCACGTCGTGTTGCCGTGGGTAATGTACTTGTTTTTTGTGCTGAGGGAAAGGCTAATTCTCTCTCTCTCTCTCTCTCTCTCTCTCTCTCTCTCTCTCTCTCTCTCTCTCTCTCTCTCTCTCTCTCTCTCTGTCTCTCTCTCTGTCTCTCTCTCTCTCTCTTTTGTCTCTTTCTCTCTTTCTGTCGTGTCTTACCGCATCTCACGCACTCGCTCTCTCTCATCCTCTGCATTGTGCTCTCGTCCTTTTGTCTCCATTATTGTTTTCCTTTCCTCCTCCTCCTCCTCCTCCTACTTCCCCCCTCGATCGCGCCTTGGGAAGAGCGGCAGATCCATCATGGGAATGTCTCGGGCACCGCCTCCCCACGTCATGCTGATACCCGATCACTGGCATCGACCGATCATTGCACGGGGGTTCCAGGTGGGTCCGAGGTGGGTCCACCCCCGCCCGTCTGATTGACATTGCACATGCAACAGGGGCTTGCATATATAGTGATGAAGCCCGTTGGGTCTTTTGCTCCCATCTTCATCTTCTCCACCCTCATTTTCTACCCATCCCATCCTCCCCCCCCCACCTTTACCTCCCCCACCTCTCCAACCACGCCCTCCATCTCCCCCTCCCCCCTTCACCCCCAAACTTACCCCCACCATCCAGTCCTATTTTGGTGCCCCGAGCGAAGGAGCTAGTTGATGTAGGTGACCTGGGACGGTGTGGAGGGGAAGGAGGAGGTGGGAGGGGTGGGGAGGGGAGAGATGGAGATGGGGTATCGGGAGGAGAGGAGGAAGGGAGGGAGGTCCTTTTTTTGTGCGTACGGCATCAAGAAGCGAGAATGGCCCGACAAGTTTTTATTTCCTCGTCGATATCAACAGGTCCTTGGCGTTGTTGGTCTGGCCGCGGTTGCAATATGTTGGGCAAGGGTTTTTAGGGGAGGGGGGTGGGGGCAATGGCTGGGTTGCTTCCTTTTCTTTTTAATATATTTTTCCCCCTTGTTTGTCCTTTTTTTCTCTTTTGATGTAGTGATATGGAGGTATTTTGTCACCGGACTTTATGTGCGTGGGGATGGATATACAGAAGGAGAGAGCGGGTCGGGTGCGTCGACCGACCGTGCTTTGGTTTGGTCGGGTCCGTGACAGGATGCTAGTGACTGTTGGGTAAGGGGCAGAAGAGAGGGGGGTAAGGGGCCGAGGGGGGCAGGGGGCCGAGGGGGGCAGGGGGCCGAGGGGGGCATTGAGTGCCGGTCGTCCATCACGCTCCCTTCGCCTCGACAAAAGCATGTAGGTGTACACAGGACAAACACCTCTCAACATGTCCGGTCAAACACGGCGATCGGGAGAAGAAAGGGTCAAGCGAAAGGGTTAGGAAGGCGCAAGTAAACGTTTTTGTTTGCTCCGTTTGTGCTGGGAGGGGAGAGAGAGAGAGGGAGGGAGGGAGGGAGGGAGGGAGAGAGGGAGAGGGGGGAGAGTAAACAGTCACGCCGATCGTTACAAATAACATTTCAGGATGGCGACTGCGGCGAGGAAATTTCTCTGTGGTCTCTGTGACAGCGCATTGGGCACCGTTTGCAATTGCTGGCTACGTGGTCCGCATTAAAGCAATTGATTCCCTCCTTCCATTGTATCTCGGAGGTTCACTGTCAAGTGCACCAACTAACTCTGCAGTCAATTAAAGTGTCAATTTGCGCGACCATGAAAGACGGTCACACTTTTTTTTCCTTCGTCGTGAGAGGTCGTAATGTTGCGCGAAGGTCGTGTTTCCTCGGCTGCCTGCCATCTGCTTCGGGCTCTGCTCTCTTGAGCTGCCTGTTGGTCTCGGCGCGTCATGCTGTCCATGCACTGGTCTGCGTCGATGCCAATGCTGGACTCGGCTCTCTCTGCTAGTCTGCCCTGACGCCATGCTAGGAAACTCTTTATCAACTTCTCATCCGTCTTTCTCTATTTCCTTGTCATTGTGCTTGCTATTCCCTCTCTCTTCTACTTTTTGTCTACGTGGCCACTTGTGTCTTCCCTGGGCGTCATATTGTTAATGCAATTTCTCTCTCTCTCTCTCTCTCTCTCTCTCTCTCTCTCTCTCTCTCTCTCTCTCTCTCTCTCTCTCTCTCTCTCTCTCTCTCTCTCTCTCTCTCTCTCTCTCTCTCTCTCTCTTTCCCCACGAGAGCGTGACGTACGTGGGAACCGGGGCGTCATGGAGGGTGACGGAGTTCTTGGAGGGGGTGGGAACGGCGCTACGTTTGAAGGGGGGAGGGGGTGTATTGGGTGCGGGATGGGGGGGGGGGGGAATGGGAGTAAGGGAGAATAGAATTGTAAGGGGTTAGGGGGGTTGAGGTAAAGGGGGTGGGAAGGGTAAGGTGGAGGTTGGGGGGCGGGGAGGGGAGTGAAATCATGAGGTGGTTTTGAGAGTGAAGGTCGCAGGTGGTTTTTGGAAATTTAAAGGTTTTAGTTTTTTATTCTGACGTTGAAGGTTTCTTGTTTTTTTTTCTTTTGCGGTCAAGTTCCTTATTGTTGTTGGTTATTTGTGCATTAAGGGATTTTAATGCTGGCGTAAGCTCGTCGTCGCTCTATCGCCTCGGATTTTCCTCTCTGCTTATTTATCCATTTCTGTATGTATCTGTTTATCTTTTCCCGTTTCTCTTTTACACATACTCTTGCTTTCCCTTCAATCACTTTTCTCTTTAACATTATTACTGTCTCCCCTTCTTTCCTCTCCCCTTGTCCTCTCTCCTTCTCTCCCCCTCCCTTCCCCTCTCCTCGTCCCCTCTCCTCTTTCCCTCTTCCCACTCCCCAGCCCCACTCCCGAGCCCTCCTCCTACCCCCTCTCCCCAGTCCTCAGTCCCCACCCCTCCTCCTATCCCCTTTCCCCTCCTACCCCCTCACCCCTCCTACCCCCTCACCCCTCCCCTCCCATCCACACCTCCCCTCCCCTCCCCTCCACACCTCACCATCTAGCGGAGGCCGTGTCGTGACTATAAAGATATGGGTGTATATGGTGTGTTTGCTGCGCTCGTGATAGATAGGCGGGATCGACGGGCGTGCTTGCTGACTGACCTTGGTGGGCGTGTTCGGGTAAGGGACTAAAGGTACATTTGAAGGGTTAGGAAAAGGGGGTTATAGAGGGGGGGTGGTAGGTGAGGCTATTGTAATGGTTCTCCGATTTCAGGATTAAGTGTAAAAAGAGCAGTCTTAAGAGCAGGTAAAGAATAAGTACAGAGGATAAGTGGAACAGGGGGAGGAGAGAGGAGAGGGTAGAAAGGATGAGCTTGTCCCCTGCTTTTCCCTGCCCCTCCTTTCCCATCCTCTCCCTCGCCCTCGCCCTCGCCCTCGCCCTCCTCCCTCTCCTTCCCCTACCTATCTTTACCTTGCGGTTGCAGCATCACCTACCTTGAGGGCACGATTTCCTAGAAAAGGAGGGGTAGTGGGAAGAGGAGAAGGGGGGAAGGGGGAGGGGGCAGGAAGTTTCATCATTTCGCCTCGTCGTCGCCTAGGATGTTAATGCGAGGGTTTTACCTGGATTTTTTTTTTCTTTCTTGCTTTCATTCATTCTCTCAATTTTATCTCTATTTCACGTTGTCACATCTCTCCTTTCCTCTCCCTCTCTTTTTCTCCCTCTTCCTCTCTCTCCCCCTTTCTCTCTCTCCCTTTCTTCCCCTTCTCCTCCCTACTCCTCTCCCGTCTCTCCACTCCCCTCCCCCCTCCCCTCCCCCTCCCCCCTTACCCAGAAAGTGAGAGCCGGAGACGATAAGGGGGGACCGTGAGTGGCCGAGTGTTCGGCGAGGGCCCGCCATCCATTGCGGTGTGGTAATAATAACGAGATGGATTTTTATCCCCTCATCGGCGACATTTTTGGTGCGTCGTTAATGGGCCCCATTACGCCCTCGGGCCCAGAGACAATGGGCGGGGGTTACCCACAGCCGCCTGGCGAACACCTCTTAGCTAATTGTTCGAGAGAATTTCACGAAGTTGGGGGAAGGAGGGCGAGGGCGTGGGCGGACGGACACCGAATAGAGGACGCGATTAACTTGACTGAAGGCTGCATTGACTTTTTTTTTTACTCTTCGTCCTTTTCTTTTTTCCTTTTATTTAATCCTTGTGTATTTTTCGTTCCCTCTTGTCTCGTCTACGTCCGTTGTCTGTCTTTTTTTCTCGCTCTTTGTCTTCTCCGCTTCTCCTTTTTTTTGTCTCTCTTCAAACGTCTTTCGTGTCCCTTGATAGGTGATATTTCACGCTCTCTCTCTCTCTCTCTCTCTCTCTCTCTCTCTCTCTCTCTCTCTCTCTCTCTCTCTCTCTCTCTCTCTCTCTCTCTCTCTCTCTCTCTCTCTCTCTCTCTCTCTCTCACTCTCTCACTCTCTCCCTCTCTCACTCTCTCACTCTCTCACTCTCTCACTCTCTCACTCTCTCACTCTCTCACTCTCTCACTCTCTCACTCTCTCACTCTCTCACTCTCTCTCTCTCACTCTCACTCTCACTCTCTCACTCTCTCACTCTCTCACTCACTCCTGCCTTCTGTGTGTCTGTCTGTGTCTGTCTGTTTGTCCTTACACCCCTCTGGGTCATACTGGCTCCAATATCCTTATGATCGCTGTTTAATAGCATCGCAACGGGCGAAGAACAGCCGAGGGCATTGATGGTGCGATGTCCATGTGAGTGTGCGTGCTGTCCCGGATGCTGCAAGTGCTGTGCCAGACGGCGGGCAGAGTGGCGTCGTTATTGCGGGCGTAGATTGACTGCGGTTGAAAGGAATGCCGAGGCGTGCTGTTCTTTCGCAACGTGAATGGGCGTTTTGGTGTAATGGTGTTGTGTGTGTGACTTGCTGGTGTGCGAGCGATAGAGAGGGAGGGAGAGGGCCGTGGGCGGGTGTGGGTTGCAAGGTGGTCTCTGTGATAGACAGGTCTCCGCTGTCTCTTTGTCTTGTATTGTCATATTCTCTCTCTATCTCGCTCTTTCTCGTTTCTTTATTTCGACTCCTTCCCGTTTCCCAATACTCTGTTCATCTCCTCTGCCTCCCCCCTTCCCCCACCCCTTGTAATTTTTAGGCCGAAGATTTACGACGTTATTTGCATATGTTTTACCATGGTGTTGTATAATGATCTAACCCTCCGTTTTCTTTTCTTTTCAGGTGAGTTTTGCGAGAGAGTCCAACTGACCCAGAATGCAGTACGTATACAATCATTCATTTGTTTTGACACAAGTCATCGCCGCCAACGAGGCCGCATCGTCCACATCTTGTCCGGTGTGACTTCACTTTCGTAAATCTCCTCCTCCACCTCCTTCCTATGACGTCACTCGTAACCTACCCCCTCCCCCCTTCACCTTCCCCCCTCCCCCCTTCACCTTCCCCCCTCCCCCCTTCACCTTCCCCCCTCCCCCCTTCACCTCCCCCCCTCTCTCTGTCACCTGCCGATTCGACCTGTCAACGAAAGGGAATTTCACCCGTGTTAGTGTGACAGCCCGTGGGATTTGCATGAGCCTGGGTCGCGGTGAAGCTGCTGCTTGGACAGGAGGAGGTGAGAGCGAAGCGCTTGGAGTTTGGAAGAGTGTGTGGAGTAGGGAGTGGGAGAGTGGTTGAAGGGCTTAAGAGAGGAGGGAATTTGAGAAGGGTAGAGAGAGAGAGAGATGGAGAATGGAAGTGCGGAAGGGTTCGTCTGGTTTGGCATTCCCTTCTCCCGGAAATACCAAGGTGTCTAACGGGCGCGTCTTCTTTTTCCGAGAACGTTGGGCAACAGCTCCGGCCTTTATTATGCGCGGCCCCCTCCGTCCCACGCACCTCTATCCCGCCGCCTGTCTTCGGCCGTCGTGTCTGTCACTCATCGGGAAGGCTGTCTATGGGAATCGGCGCCTTAAAGGGGGAAGTGTTGTTGGTCGCCTCCTGGAATGGCTGTCTGTTGCCCTACAAAAAGATCCTGACGCGCGCTGTCGCTGGAAACAAGCCGTCGCTTACGGCCGGCAGAGAGGCGCGAGAGGCATGCGTGCTAACTTCGCGTCCAGGAGTCCCCCCGCGTCCCTCGCTTCCACACTCTGGCCTTCTGACGTGTCAGGGACGTCTGACGAAGGGGCGACAGGAGGCGAGGAGAGGAGGCCGTCTTGGCACCGCGCGTCCCGGGCTCGCCATGTTCTAACAGCCAGCCTTTGAGACGGGGGACTATTGTATTGCGGCGGTACATGCTGCCGAGACAAAGGACTTGAGGCCCCGGTGATTAGAAGCTATTGAGGCGCGTCTGTAGGAGTTGGCAAAGTTGGTTTGCATGGCTCCATGAATGGGAGAAGGTGGGGAAGGCTTTCTTCCCAAGGCAGCATTCGACGGGTCATGAGTCATGCAGTATGAAAGCCCAAATATGAACTTGCATTGCGCCAAGGGAGGGAGCCGTGCAGTGAAAGTTAGCAGAGGTCAACGTCAATAGGAGACTTGAGTTTTACGAGTGATGATCGTCCGTTTTCGACATCATTGAATTTTCTCTCGTTTACGTATTAACTCCGAGCCTCTTTACTCTGATAACACACAGGAGAGGTAACATCATCCTCTTAGCTCTTCCCTCCCCCTTACACAGCCTTTCCAAGCGCGTGGTTGGGTGCCCGGCATGTTGTGAAGAGGCTTTGGGACCCCCCGCGGCTGAGGCTCTTGTGACTGTCCCGTTAGTGTGAATAATTTTTTCTCTCTTTCCCAAGTTCACCGAAGGGGTGACGTTTCCTGGAGGTATTAGGGAGATATTCTCTCTCCCTCTCCCTCCCTCCCTCCCTCCCTCCCTCCCTCCCTCCCTCCCTCCCTCCCTCCCTCCCTCCCTCCCTCTCCCCCTCCTTCTCTCTCTTCCTCTCGCTCTCTAGTTCTTTCTCTTTATCACCTTTCTCTTTCACTGTTGAACGGTACTGGAGACGTTTCCTCTCGAAGCCTCCCCGAACCTAGAGGCGTGGGGTCGCAGGAGGCTCAGCAGGCGACGTAGGAGGCCATTATCCCCGTCTTGTGTGCATATCTACGTCGCGTCCCCTGTCGCCATGGCAACACAAAGGCTTGTAAATAATCAAGGCGGCGCATTGTTGCCTCCGGTGCCCGGGGTGGCGCTGGCGAGAGGAGATGACGAGGACATTCTTGGGCGAGAGGAGAGGGGGCGAGAGGGGGGAAGGGTCAGTGGGGGTGAGGGTGGGGGACGAGAAGATAAGCATGGCGAGATGGAGGCCGCGGGAAAACTGGTATTTTCGAGACGATGTGATGATGAGATGGAGGTAGATAGGTAGCGCTTCATTGCGGGTAATTAAGAGAAAAAAAAAGTCTGATATAAATCTTCCGAAAAAAAAGAGAAGGAAGCTTTAAATTCGTATCGATAAAAAATACGCGAAAAGATATGAGAATTAAGATTTACCGAACTAAAAAAAACAAAAAAACGAAAAGTAAGCCTCTTGCTTCTTGCTTGATGAGCGACTCTTGTATAGAAAGGAAAACTGTCAAAGACTCCCGTGACAAGAGGAGGGGGAGGGGGAGGGGGACGGGGACGGGGAAGGGGAGGAAGGGATCCAAGATAGTGGGGGAGGGAGGACGACCCCTAAAGATTTTTTTTATCGTTATTATTATATATTTCATACTTCCACCACAACCAACGCGGCGGGGATGCTGCCTCTCGACGGTCCCAATTGATGCTTCCCCGCTTTGCCTGGGCGTCACGTCGCGATGGATTTCTTTGTGAGAGAGAGAGAGGAGGAGAGGTTCGGGATTTTTTTTTAATTTTATTTTTACGATTTTTTTTTCATATGTGTCACGGAATGTTGGTTCAAGTTTCTCTCCTTTTTCTTTCTTTCTTCCTTCCTCTCTTTCTTTCTTTTTTTATTAGTATTCTCGCCACGTCCCGCCTCGTCAGATGGTATCAAGATTGGAAGACGATAACGATAGCTGTGTCTGGTAAGCGGGTGCCCCCTGTAATGAAGATTTTTTTTTTCTTTATGAGGGGTCGAAGGGATCTTATCGGCGTGGTAGTTGACTAAGGAGAAGTGGATGAAAAAGAGCATGGAATAATCTAAATAGAAAGGAGAAAGAGAAGGAAAAAGTAAGGATGATGATGCCTAATGAGAGAAGGAAAGATTATTATTCTCTCTCTCTCTCTCTCTCTCTCTCTCTCTCTCTCTCTCTCTCTCTCTCTCTCTCTCTCTCCTTTTCTCTCTCTCCTTTTCTCTCTCTTTCTCTCTCTCTTTCTCTCAAAATGTCACAAAAATAGACTGTAAGTGCCTCCTTTGCGTCGGCCCAAAGGAGGCAATTTAGCTCCCCGAAAATGCCCGTCTGGCCCCGATGCCTCTCGTGGAACATGTACTTAACGGCCGCGACGGTGAGAGATAAGGCATAGATCTCTGCCCTCCCCCTTTGCTGCTTGTTCTTCCTCCTTTTCCTCTTGTTGTTGTTGTTCCTCCTCTTCATCCTATTCCTCCTCCTCCTCCTTCTTTTATTCTTTTTTCTCTTTGTTATTCCGTATTTTCCATCTCTCTCTTTTCTTGTTTTCCTCATCCATTTACTACTACTACTACTACTACTACTACTGCTACTACTACTACTACTACTACTACTACTACTACTACTACTACTACTACTACTACTACTACTACTACTACTACTACTACTACTACTACTACTATTATTACTAATATTGTTGTTTTTTCTCCATCCTATCTACCACCTCATCCTTCGTACGACGAGAGGGAGAGGGAGAGGGAGAGAAGACCTGTTCTTGATGTTATCATGACGAGACATCGCGAGGGATTTCAGAGCGGAGAGGAAAATTGGGGGGATTAAAAGAGAAGGAAGGGGTTGGATAGGAGGAGGAGGGTGGGGGGTGTTACGGGGATGAGAGATTCAGCCTAAGGGCTTCCTTCTTCTCCCTCCTCTTCTCTTCCTCTTCTCTTCCTCTTCCTCTTCTCTTCTTTTTTCTCTCTCCTCTCCTCTCTCCTCTCCTCTCTCTTCTCCTCTCACTCCCTCTCCTCTCCTCTCCTCTCCTCTCCTCTCCTCTCCTCTCCTTTCCTCTCCTCTCTCCTCTCCTTTCTTTTTCCCCCTCCTGTCTCCTCTCCTTCCCAAGCCCCCCTCCCCCCATCCCTGTCTCTCCGTCACCTGGTCCGAAAATTTGACGATGGCTAAGAGTAGGAATCAGAGGGTCGAGATCCTAAGCAGTCCTTTAAGGAGCGGGGCGAGGGGAGGGGGGGAGGATTATGACGGGTGGATTTTCTGATGGGATTTGTGCGAGAGGGGATTTTTTTTTTTTCATTTCATTATATTTTCTCTCTTGTTCGCTCCCTCTCTCTCTCTCTCTCAGTGGGAGGAGGGGTAGGAGGGATAGGAGGTGGGGGAAGGAGGAGGAGGAGGATGTCTTTCTTCAGGGTAATGCGCTTAAGGCGCTTCTCTCCCTTTTTTCTCCCCAAAGAAAGGGAATCGGACTAATGTTTGTGAAAGGAATAATACTAGAGCTTATGGAGCCTTTTTAGCCACGTGAATTCCATAAGGGGCCGTTAGTTTGGAGGAGGGGAAAAATTGGTGAATTTAAAAGTTCTTTGTTTTTGTTTTTTTAGGGAAAAGAAAGTAGGGTCGAAGAGGGTGGGGGGGTTGAAAGTTGAACGCTCCGAAGGCAAAACGTACCCGACGGTGCCGAAGGGATCTCATAGTGGCGGTATAGAAACCGGAGCACGCTCTTTAGGGAGAGGCCCCCCGGCTATGCGCGTCTATGCACCGGCAAAAAAGGAGAATAGGAAGAGAAAGAGGGAGAAGGAGAGAGAGACTTTTTCAGCAAGAAATAGCGAGAATGGGGAAGCGACGGCAGCTGGTCGGCGCAGTAGCCTGAGTTGTGACATGCAGTGCTACGGGCGGTGGCGGTGGCGGATGGGCGGGAAACTAGGCCGCCTCGACGTCTGCGCTTTGAGCCTGATCGGCGATTCGGCCGACACTCGAATCGCATACGTACAAGTATACCTCCGTGTGCGGTATTTTATTTTGCTCTTGATACCATGCCCTCTGTATATCATCAGGATGTTATTGAGGACGCTCCGAAACAAGAAAGCTTTGCTGGGACAGAAAGGGAGGGGGGACCTCTGAGGGCGTTCCTTCTCGACAGGAGTAAAGTTCCAGCCCCCCACCCCCCCACCCCACGCACACACAGGTCGGCCACCTGCGAGCGGAGAGGGAGATTTCACCTGCGTGCCCTCTGCAAGACTCGGCTGGCCCGGCTACAAAAACACGAGCCAAGAATGTGGCGGACCCGCGTGCCTGGTCAGAGCCTTAGGCACTCCCCCTCCCCCGTCCCCCCTCTCATCCCCCGGCTCCCCTCCTTGCCCTTCTTCCTCCACTAAGGCACTCTTCCTCCAAACCCCTCTTCCTCCAAACCCCTCTTCCTCCAAACCCCTCTTCCACCGCCTCCCTTTTGCGGCACTACTCTTATCAATCTCTCCCTTTCCTTTCCTTCTGAATAAGATTTTCAAAATCGAATATATCTCTTCATCTTTCTCCTCCCTCCTCCTCCTCTACCTCCTCTACCTCCTCCTCTACCTCTACTTCTACTTCTACCCCCCCCCCCCCACCTGCCCTCCCGCGGCATACGGAATCATCGCAGTAGTTCCTGGAACCTTAACGCGCGAGCGTGTTATATTCGCTTGATCCCCTAGCATCGCCAAGCACTCCGGCATTGCTATTGTTGCAAGGGCTTGGACGAGGAGAGGTGGCAAAGGTTGAGGCTGCCAGGCGTGAAATATGATAGTGTGTACCGCAAGACACACTGACCCGAGTGAGGGCGGCATCATCCCCCGCTTTTCTCTCTCTCTCTCTCTCTCTCTCTCTCTCTCTCTCTCTCTCTCTCTCTCTCTCTCTCTCTCTCTCTCTCTCTCTCTCTCTCTCTCTCTCTCTCTCCCTCTCTCCCCCCCCCCCTCTCTCTCTCTCTCTCTCTCTCTCTCTCTCTCTCTCTCTCTCTCTCTCTCTCTCTCTCTCTCTCTCTCTCTCTCTCTCTCTCTCTCTCTCTCTCTCTCTCTCTCTCTCTCTCTCCCCTCTCTCTCCCTCCCTCTCTCTCTCTCTCTCTCTCTCTCTCTCTCTCTCTCTCTCTCTCTCTCTCTCTCTCTCTCTCTCTCTCTCTCTCTCTCTCTCTCTCTCTGCCCCCCCTTTATACATTTCACCCTCCTCACTCCCCCCTTCCCTCTCTTCTCTCTTCTCTCTTCTCTCCCCATTCCCCTCATCCTCATCTTCGTTCTCGTCTTCCTCGTATGTTCCTCACCATCATCTACCTTCGCGTCCATGTATAACGTAACAGCGGCGGATGTTAGGAGCGAAGCCTGTCACATCCCGTCGTAGGATGTAGCGGTGTACAGTTCTCCTCCGACCCCCCCCCCTCTCCCTCTCCCTCTCCCTCTCCCTCTCCCTCTCCCTCTCCCTCTCCCTCTCCCTCTCCCTCTCCCTCTCCCTCTCCCTCTCCCTCTCCCTCTCCCTCTCCCTCTCCCTCTCCCTTTCCCTCTCCCTCTCCCTCTCCCTCTCCGCATCGTTATCGTAGCGCTTAGCCCTGGAGAGTATGGCTAGGATTGCGCGGAGCCAGGCGTAAAACATGATTTGTATGCAGAGTATAATTAATTCATCCGCTGCACTTTGCTCCGCTCGGGGTGGAAGGGTGGGTGGGTGGTGGGTTGGGGGGGAAAGGGGGGCTAGCTAGCTGGTTTGCTAGCTGGCGCTGCGACCCCATCACAGCGGATGGAAAACAGGTTCGGGAACTTATCTACTACGTACTAATGCTATATTACCTGTATCCCCCCCCCTCCAAATCCCCACCCTCTCCTATCCACCCATCGTCCTCCTCCTCCTCCTCCTCCTCCTCCTCCTCCTCCTCCTCCTCCTCCTCCTCCTCCTCCTCCTCCTCCTCCTCCTCCTCCTCCCATCTGTACCTTTGACTCTCTACCTGCTTCACCCCAAGCCACCCATCGCCCGTGGCCGCTAGTCTTGGCTGTCCTACATAGCGAGGTGTTTGACCCACCTTCCCCCATCGTCTCCCTCCCGTCACCCCCCCCCCCCCTCCTCTCTTTCTTTCTTTCTTCCTTATTTTCTTTCTCACTCTCTCTTGTCTTCCTGGTTCACTCTCTCTCTCTCTCTCTTTGTCTCTCCCTCTCTCATATTCTCCCTCGCTTCACATTAAAGATATCCAGAAAGCAGTATAGCGAACAAAGGTCCGCACTAGTTCGACCCGCTGCCGAGTTCACAAAGCAGGTGTTCTTCAAGGCTGCTTGCGCTTGTGCTTCCTTTGAAAGAAATCCCGCTACGTAGGGTTAGCGAGCGACGCGCGGGGGATTTCAACGGCGGGGCAAGTAGTGATCCGGTGGCGATACGCGAGAAGCAAGGATGAAGGTGGCACGGGGAAAAGGTCGTAGGAGTGATCAGTGTTTTATCATTTCTTGTTTGTTGTTATTATTATTGTGATTATTATTGATGTTGTTGTTGTTGTTATTATTATTATTATCATTATTATTATTATCAGTAACATTATATTATTATTATTATTATTATTATTATTATTATTATTATTATTATTATTATATGGTTATTTTTATATGCGGATTAAATTTTGCACAGTTGTGACAAGCCAAGAATTTATTAAAGAAAAGATATATATATATATATATATATATATATATATATATATATATATATATATATATATATATACAGAGCAATAGGTACTACTCATACCCTATCATCCATTATCGATTTTTTGCCACTTGTTGGTCCCGGTAGCCAATAGCATCAGCCTCGAAGGGTAGCCTCGGGTGGGATGTTTGTCACGAAGAGGCATTGATCACCTTCGTGGGCGTGTTACGTAGCGCGAGGGTCTTCGTGTTACTTTCTGCCTTGGGGGTTCAACCGCGATATCCTCAATGTGTGTTACTCGATGATGCCAATAACGAGGAGAGTGGTAGAGGCGAGGGAAAGGATGAGGTGGGGGGAGGTGGGAGGGGGGATGGAGGGTTATATTGAGGAGCTACGTAGCGTATGTATTGAATATGAGAAAAGCCCGGTCGTCGTGTGTTTTTTTTTTTTTTTTTGAGTGATTTTTTCTTTTCTTGGACTTGTTATTCAGATTTGTTTGTGTGTGTAAAGAAAAGGATTTATTTTCTGATCTTTATCATTTACTACGTCCTTCTATGACGATATATTGAACCCGATTGAAGTTAAAGCCTTGCCTGCTAGCCACGTACGCATCTCGTTGCGCTCCGCGACTTGGCCAACGCGCACTCCTTTGTCAGTCAATTTGCCTCTTTTGATAGTGTCCCCCCTCCCTCTCCCTCCCCTTGTTTCCCTCCTAACCCCCTTTCAGCGGCGGCGGCGGAAAGGATCATGTTCCACGCCGACACCCACTTGGGTTTCCCTTCGGCAGGATGTTGCGGGCTAGTATAGGGTTCCTCGCGGTCGCCAGATGCGTTACTTGAGGCTGCTGTTCGAGGTGAATGCAGGGCGTAAGGGAGAGATAGGGTGGGGTGGGGGGGGGAGTGGGTCTTTCGGCAGGTGTTTGTGAGGATCTGAGTGTGGCTTTGCAGGTGAGCATTAGCATTGGCTGCGTTG
Organism: Penaeus japonicus; assembly: GCA_017312705.2. Classification (NCBI taxonomy): domain Eukaryota; kingdom Metazoa; phylum Arthropoda; class Malacostraca; order Decapoda; family Penaeidae; genus Penaeus; species Penaeus japonicus. The sequence goes on from BOPN01006411.1 coordinate 19,539, forward strand.
GGCTGGGGGGGGGGGTAGGGAAGGGAACGTCTTAAAGTCTAATGTTTACACACACGTGCGCGTATGTATGTGTGCGTGCAACACTTACGAATTGATAAGAGTAGTCAAAAATTCTCCCGTTCAAGCATAACTGTCCGCCTTGTTGGGTTTCAAAAGCCACCGTTTTAAAAGCACGATTGTCCGCATTGCAAGGAGTCAGGCGAGTTGAAAGGAGTCTGCGGAGTCAATCACGGCACGAGGAAGGGTTTATTGTATGGTCAGAGAGCACAAAGACCCATGACGGTATCCCCTTCCTCTTCCTTCTCCCCCCTCTCCCTTCCCCTTTTCATGCCCCCCTTTCCCCCTTTCCCTCCTTGATGTCCAACTGTCACATGCAGCACCGCAGACGTCTCAATAATAAGTGCAGACAGATTGGAAGGGAGGGGCAAGGATGGACGGAGAAGGGTGGGGGAGGGAGGGATGGGATGAGGGGGGGTAGGAGGGGAGTAAAAGGAAACGTTTTGTGAAAGAAACAAGGTGTGGTTACCATGTGGCAGTGGTTGGTCTAGTCAAAGGGATGATGGTACTTTTGTCCCGTGCACGACGCGGCTTAAAGGGGTGTGGGGGGGAGGAGGGGTCTGGAGGCCTTTGTGCAGTGTGTGCACTGTAGCGCCCGGGAGTTTGGGCGGTGGACAGTCACCGGACGCCACTGAGATACCAAGTTTTATGAAAGATTTTTTGTTTTGTTTTATTTATTTGTTAATTTATTGGTTATACTTAAGAGCGCGGCATTGGTGCAGTTTGATTGTTTATACAATCAGTACACAAAACAAAAACAAAGACGAAAAAGATCACACTTGTTCACACTCGGTTTCCTTCAGTCAAACTCGGGGGTTCCTTGGCCAGCACGGGAGCGAGCACCTGGCCCCGCTTTAGAGTCCTTATTATCCCTCCGTTTGGCCACAATGACGGAGGTGCGTCGGTGTCCCATTCAGCCCTAGGCCTGGCGTCGTGGCTCCGTCAAAGGGTTGGTGGCGGTGGCGGCTGGCCGGGAACACCGCCCGCAAATGCCTTGCTCGGCCCTTTTGTTGCGCGGGTCTTCGTGTCCTAAGCGGAAGGAGGGAGGGGGAAACGGAGAGGGAAGGAGGGACAGGTAGACACAGGCAGATAGATAGACACCGGCAGACAGAGAGAGGGAGTAAGCTTCAGGGAGGACTGAAGTCCCTAAGCGCGCCGTGTACATGACATGAACATGCCGCGATTCTTATTCTAGAAGCGCGGGTTCGCGGCAAAAGCGTGGCAAATTCGTGGCAGATGCGTGGAAAGTATTGGAACAATCGTGGAAACTCCGTGGCAAGGGGGTAGGCTTGTCACGATAGTTACACAAGTGAAAAAAATCATATTTTTACTGTACTTTTTCTTACCAATACTTCATATGAGCATACTACGTTTGAAAAGTAATACCTATATTGGTTATATTAGGCATCATTGTCCTAGACACGGATTACAAACTCTTTTAGGAAAACATGGATTCTCTGCTGATTTTGAGTTTGTTTACCTTTTGGCGGACTTTTCGAAGGAGAGTGAAGTTAAATGAATGGTAAAAGTAGTCAGGGACGTAAAATTAAAGCATATAATTATATGAAATATGTATACATTAAATCTATATGCATGATATATTAAAAATGCGCATATATGTACAGTATATACAAAGATAAAATAAGGAAGATCTGTTCATAAACACACGGTCCCTCACATCCCGTTTGTTTTGATCGAGCGTAGAGTGAATGACCAACAGCGCGTTCGTGAAATGGTTGTCAATTCTTTAACTAGGAACAAGTACAACGACTGATTCATACCAAAATTGAATTATCTTATGTTAGTGCTACCTATGATTGTAGTTTCTCTTATGAATTTGTCGTGTGGACAGTGTCATTCATCCGAAACATGTTAACTTTGGAACTGCCGCAGACTTGCCACGCTTTTGCGTCCTAGATTACCGCATTCGTTACATGAACACGACATGGACATAACATGAACATGACATGGCCACGACACGCAGAAAACGTTATAGAATACGGCTGTGAGAGAGACCCGGGAAGAGGACAGAAGGAAAGAAGAAAGGGCGTCGTCAGATCCTACAACCCCCATTAGCACTGACCCCTACCCCCTTCCCTCTTTTCCTCCCCCCCCTCTTCCCAGGTGTAGAGCAACCCCCCCCCCCCTCACCACTCCCCTCACCGCCCCCGCCCAGCTGAGCCTTGGCTGGCTTTAGCCCCCGTGTGGAACGTCCTCGGGCCGCTCCGCCGCGTTATGGGAGAGGGAATTCGGTAATCGGGTTTGGACGCGCGTGGATTTCTCTGTTCTTCCGCGTCTTGATGCTGTGGGAATGTGGCGGTGCCGTTTTCTGACTTATTATTATTAGTGAATCATGGCCGTCAGAGAGCCTCGAAATTTCCAGAGTATAAGACGCGATAGTTTCCGCCCGCGTTCGCTTTATATATATACACACGCACACGTCGCGCGATTTCGACACTTTTTTTCCCTCTTTCGGGATTTTTTTCGTGTTTTCTCTCATGGCGGACTTCCTCGATCCGTGAGTTACCTGAGAACCAGCGAAAGGTCGGAGGAAATGATATCATGCAGTGGGGAGTTACTAGTGCGAGCGACATTGGCAAGGCGCCGTTACGAGTTTCCCTTTCCGTTTGTATTTATGGTTACCTTTTTTTACGTCTATTGTTTGTGATTTTGTTTGGATGTTGGGTGCTTTGTTTTTTTTTGGGGGGGTCTTTTCTTCGTTTTGCGAGATTTAGTTTCTCTCTCTCTTCTCCCTCTCTTCTCTCTCTCTTCTCCCTCTCTCTTCTCTTACTCACTCACTCACTCACTCACTCACTCACTCTTTCTCTCTCTCTCTTTCTTTGTTCTTCTTTTTCTCCCTGTCTTTCTCCCTCCCCCCTCTGTCCGAAATAAAGCTGAGACACACTGACCTTATTCCGAACCAAGGCCGAACTTCACATCTCTGGCCAGACCTTCAGCGCGCGGCTCCTTTTGTGTGTGGGGGGGGGAGGGTAGGTGTATGGAGGGGGTAGGGGACGGCGGTGCAAGGAGCAGGGGTCACGGGTCCGTTATCGTGTTGAATTTATTGCACACTCTTGCGTGCCTTGCCTCGCCTTGCGTGGCCCTCGTGTTTGGGCGGAGGGTCAGCGCCATGGGGGAGGGAGTAGGAGGAGGGGAGAGGGAACGGGAGGATTTAGGTCACGGGAGGATGGGTTTTGCTAGGAGAGAGGAGGAGGAGGACAAGTCGGGAGGGATAAGGAGGGGGAGGAGGAGGAGGAGGAGGAGGAGGAAAGGGTGGAGTGGCGGTGGTTGAGTCTCGGGTTAAATGGGGTCTCCAGTCGTGAGCGATACTCTCTCTCTCTCTCTCTCTCTCTCTCTCTCTCTCTCTCTCTCTCTCTCTCTCTCTCTCTCTCTCTCTCTCTCTCTCTTTCTCTTTTTCTTTCTCTCTCTTTCTCTCTCTCTCTTTCTCTTTCTCTTTCGCGCTCGCTCGCGACTCTTCTATCTTAAACTTTTTTGGTCGATTTTAACTTTATTGGGAAATTGCATTTCGTTGCGTTAAAATGCAAATGCATATTTTTGTCACAAAACAATTCAGTATAATTTCACTAGGCAATATTTTTTATCCCAGTGATTCCGAAAGAGAAGTAAGGGAGGTGTACATGTGCGTGTACGTGCATGTAATAAGTGGTGGTCGTGGCACGGGTGTCACGTCTGCTGGAGGGTCGTTTGTCAAGCGGTCGGCCTTCCCATTGTTCCTGAAGGAGAGACAGAGAGAGGGGGCGAGAGGGAGAGACAGAGTGGCGTTCGGCGGCCTCCCTGTCTCCGCTATCTCCCGCATCTTCCGAGATTTGTTATTACTCTTTAAGGAACATAGGGTCGAAGGAGTGTGGGGGTAGGATGAGGGAGGGGGGGAGGTATCTACTAATGGCAGTTTTTAATCTCTCTTTTGTACTTGTGAGTCCTTTTTCGGTGTCTGCGAGGGAGGACATTTCTCTCCTGTCTTGAGGGAAGGGGGAAGGGTAGAGGAGGGAAGAGGAGACGGGGTGGGGGAGGTGCTGTCGTCTTGTCTGGGCTATCGTTGACATCTCTCTTATTTGTCGCTGTTTGTCGCACAGATGGCGTCCTTTAAGAGGAAGAAGAAAATAAAAACTTTTTTTTTTACATTCTATTTACTTTAGTTATGCTCTATTCCATCTTTCGTGAAGTGTTTTGTCTTTGCTTCGGGTACTCTACATTCTCTCTTTCTTGTACTTCCTGTCACGCTTTTATCTCTCGGTTCGCATTCTACGTCACCTTCGACAGGGAGGCACAGTAACCGTAACCTCGATTTCTATTTCTCTATCTATCCATCTATCTATTTATTCATCTATCTCTTCCCTCTTTCTCTCACCTATACGCTCCCTATTCACAGAGGTGAGAATCTTTGGTCGATTTTGCTGACTTCCGCGGCCTGCTGATTCCGTGACCAATCGCGTTCATTTTCGGCAAGCCTCCCCCCCCCCCCCCTCCCTTTTCCAATGCCATGAAGTGTTGAGGTCTGAGGTAGGAAGTGAAGTCTTAATCGAACGCGGCCTTGTGTGATGTGTATTGTTATGTGTTGGGGGAGAGATAGGGGGAAGGGGAGGGAGGGAGGGGGGATGTATAGGAAGCTGAGCGGCGGAACCAATCGAGTCTTAATGAACTTACAAATATTGGGAGTCTCGGAAGGAGAAAGTCCGTGAATGGCTCTGTAGCTTGTAGTTGTTTTTTAAGTCTGTCTCTGTCTGGTTTGTCTCCACTTTTTTTCTCCTTGTTTGTTCACTTTGTGGAATCTGGAATTCTCTCTCTCTCTCTCTCTCTCTCTCTCTCTCTCTCTCTCTCTCTCTCTCTCTCTCTCTCTCTCTCTCTCTTTCTATCTATCTATCTGTCTATCTACCAATCTATATATCTATTTATCGATCTATCCGCGTGTGTATGTGTGTGTAATGATGAATACAGTATCAAGAGATAAAGTTGCAAGCAGAGAAACCATCGGGCCTTTTGTATTTTGTCCAAGATTTCTTCTCAATACTCGGCTAGTGAAGGAATATCAATCTAAAAGGCCCTCTGTTCAGTGAATATATATATATATAAGTTTCAAAATCTTTGTAACCTCACTCCCCCCCCCCCCTCTTCCTCTTCTACTTGTGGAAGGATAAAAGGGTAAAGAAGGAGAAAGCACACACTCAGGTCAGGTCACGTGAGGTCATAGCCATATCCTGGGAGATTTGCTTTTTCCTTCTGTCCTGGAAATTTGAGCTGAAACTTTTATTTTTGTGATTTATTATTTTTGATTTTTAAGTTGTTATATGGAAAGCTTATGTATACACCTTTATTTATATTGAAACATGATGAGTCATATGTTCTGTAAAGAAAAATATATTTCACATAATCCTGGTTTACATATTTATAAAGTTTTAAAATATATTTATAAAGTGATATGCATTTGATATTAAATTATGAGTATGTCGTGTAAATGCATGTATGAAAAAAAATCAAAATTTGAAAGGTATAAAACACCCATTCCCTATCTGGTCAAAATACCTACCGAAAAAAACATCATCTGGCAACCTTACTTAATTACCCATACAGTTGACCTTACTTCTCTCCCTGACCTTACCTGCCTGCCTCCTTATCACCCACCTGGTCCTGGAATTAACTTGACCTCACATTCTCGGTATACAAGTTGGAGAGGAAAAAAATGTACGGATCCTAATAACAAGGGGGGAAAAAGTTAGGTAAATTAACTTTATTATATTTTATTGTATGAATATGATTGCATCATTAGAATAACTCCATCACCGTGGGTCTCGTGCGGACTAATCTTAACGGAAAAGATCCATTCGCCTCCATGATTTTATTGATTTTGTTGACTATTTCGTCATAAGTCTGTTTTGGATAGCTACCTCGGGAGCGTCGGAATCACCAGCCAGCCATGAGCGACATCACCGACAGCCTTGGCAGTGAAGGCAAGAATGATCACGTATTTACGGCTTTGATTCGTTGTCATTTGTTACCTCGTTAGTGTTTGTTTAACTTTTTTATTTATTTATTTATTTATTTATTCATTTATTTTTATCTCGGAAGTGTTTGTACGTCTTGCATCCGTACGTCACTCATTCTCGTCTCATTGAGGGCGAAGGGCATAGCGAAAATGCCTGGTTTAGGTTCAGGAGAATGTCTTTTGCGTTTTATTTTTTTTCTTGGCGTTAATTTGCATACCGTGTTGCGTCCATTTGTAAGCCTACTCTACTCGGAATCTTTGTTTTCTCGTTATTTTGTTTTTCTTTCTTCCTCTTATCCTTTTCTCAGTCTCTCTATACCCCCCTCTCGGCCTTTATCTCCTCCCTCCCCTTTCTTTCTCTGCGTCTCTCTCCTTCCTGTTGTAGAGGGAGGGGCACAACTGTAAGAGTTGACCTCTGACCCCGGGAGGTCGTGTCTGTGCTGATCCCCATGACTTGACCCTCGACGAGAAATGGTCGGTATGCTGGCTTGAAACGCGGGAGTGGGAGGGGGGAGACAGGGGGCGAGGGGAGAGGGGGTTGAAGGTCAAGTGTACTCAACAATGCGTATATGAAGATGACGAAGCGTGACGCATATTTTAAAAAAAACATAAACATTGTAGTCCATTACTTTCTTTTCTTGGTTGGGTATTTCGAATGTAGAAAAAAAACATAATACCGATGAAAAAATATTGGGCATTGTTCATGGCACTCGTGACGGAGACCTTTTTTTAATTTTGTTGTTTTCGTTGATGGATTTTCTTTTTCGAGTGTCTCCTCCCCCTCCCCCCTCCCCCTCCCCCTCCCCGTATGCCGTAACAGCGGGAGTGAAGAGCAATTTGCACACAAGAGGGTGTTGACGAGGAAGGGAGGGAGGGAGGGAGGGAGTCGGTCAGTCAGGGAGGGAGGTGCGGCCGGTTCTGCTGTGTGTGTGGGGGAGAGGAGGGGAAGGGAAGGGGAGAGGGAGAGGGAGGGAGGGAAGCGTACGTCATTCTTATGCACGAGGGAGGTTTGTTAAATCCCGCCGTCTCTTTATTGTTCTCTATATTCTCGAGGTTTACTTTTCGTCTTTTTTTCATGTTTTTTCTTCCATTTTCTCGTTTCCTTTTTTATCATGTCTCCTTTTTATTTTCCTTTTCCTTCTCTCCTTTCTCCTCATTACCTCCTTTCCTCTTTCCTCCCTTCCTCTCCTACCTCCAGCCTCTCATCCTCCCTTCGCCCCCCCCCCCATCCCCCCATCCTCCTTCCTTCGTCGACTATTTTTAGATGTGTAGCTTGCGCCGCGCCCTTGCTTTTCGCCGTCTTCACCCAAAAAGGATGATGATGCGGGCGCTAGTCTCTCTCTCTCTCTCTCTCTCTCTCTCTCTCTCTCTCTCTCTCTCTCTCTCTCTCTCTCTCTCTCTCTCTCTCTCTCTCTCCCTCTCTCTCTCTCNATAGGTTTACACAAGGATAGGTTTACACAAGGATAGGTTTACACAAGAATAGGTTTACACAAGGATAGGTTTACACAAGGATAGGTTTACACAAGGATAGGTTTACACAAGAATAGGTTTACACAAGAATAGGTTTACACAAGAATAGGTTTACACAAGAACAGGTTTACACAAGAATAGGTTTACACAAGGATAGATTTACACTAGGATAGGTTTACACAAGAACAGGTTTACACAAGGATAGGTTTACACAAGAATAGGTTTACACAAGGATAGATTTACACAAGGATAGGTTTACACAAGGATAGGTTTACACAAGGATAGGTTAACACAAGGATAGATTTACACAAGGATAGGTTTGCACAAGGATAGGTTTACACAAGGATAGGTTAACACAAGGATAGGTTTACACAAGAATAGGTTAACACAAGGATAGGTTTACACAAGAATAGGTTTACACAAGGATAGGTTTACACAAGGATAGTTTTATGCAAGGATAGGTTTACACAAGGATAGGTTTACACAAGGATAGGTTTACACAAGAATAGGTTTACACAAGGATAGGTTTACACAAGGATAGGTTTACACAAGGATAGTTTTATGCAAGGAGAGGTATACGCAGGTCCTGACCTGACAACCTCTAACCTTCTTCGACCTCTGATGCTATGATGCCGTAATCGCTCGATGTTTGCATGCCTTTCGTACTTCGTTTGATCATTTGTTTCGTGTTTAATTTGTTTGTTCTTAACTGTTTTATTTGTTCGTTTGTCCTTTGTTCAGTTTATTTCAGTATCCGTTCGTATGATAGATTGCTCTTGTTTGTTCGTTTCACATGGTAGTTTTATAGATTTTCGTTTATTTAGTGTGAATTTTAGCCTATTTGTTTTTGAATTTTCGTCCTGGTATTCTACAAGCATTTTTTCGTTATGTAAGGGCATACCCTCAGATGGACTGCCCGTTTTCTTGTGGACTGCCCTATTGTTAGATGGCGTTAACAACCATAGCCACATGCCCTCATACCCATGTGGATGGGTGAGAGTGCTGTTCAGCCTCATCACTCTCGATTGTGTTGCAGCTTGGGGCAGGTTGCAGGATTTTTGCCTTTAGGTGTCGGCAGGTTTTTTTTTTTTTTTTGTACACGTATTTGTGTGTGTGTTGTGTTATTTGAAGCCTGCAGCGGATGGGGTCTTGTGTGTATGTATATATTTCTTCGCTGTTTACCTGTTTCGTGTGGTGGAATTATATGTTTTTGGCATTTATGAATTTTAGGATGAATTTTTCTTCAATTTCGCCCTCCTGCGTCGGAAATCATCGATCAGGAACACCCGTTTTTAGCTGAAGTTAATCCCGATATATATATATATATTTTTTTCCATTCTGTAAAAGAGAGAGAGAAAGAGAAAGAGAGAGAGAAAGAGAAAGAGAGAAGAGGGGGTGAGGGGAGGGTGTAGGAGAGTAAAGAGCGGGCGAGCGTGGGCGTAAGCGGTATCATTTCACGCCGGGGTGTCGTAATGAGATTTCGGCGCGGATCTTGTGTCGCGGTTACGGGTATTTAAGTCTTGTTTCATTTTCGCTTAGTAGCAATTTTTTGCCTGTTTGGTCTCCGTTCCTCGCCTCCTCAGCTCATTTTTGGGAAATTGATTGCTGTGTATATGGCTTTCAGTTTCTTTTTCTTTAATCGTGTCTTAACGTAACTTCAAATACTCGACTTTCATTATTGATATTATTATCATTATTGTCATTATCATTATCATTATCATTATTATTTTTCCCTCCTGTCTTCTTCCTCCAATCGGGAGATGGAAGAGCAAGAATAGTAGAAAGGAGTGGTAGAAAGAACAAGGGGGGGTGGGCGGATAGGGGGAAGGGACTCACCATTGGGACGGGGAGTGTCGGGTATCGGTGGACGCCCTGCAACACCTATTTGCATTTTATTGGTCGTTGTGTGGGTATAAATGTCTCTCAGCCCCCGGCCCTTCTTACCCCCCCCCCACACACACTCTCTCTCCTATTCGCCTATTCATCCTACCCCGTCTTCCCCCTTACCTGCTCTCTCTGTCTCTATCTCTATCTCTATTCCTCTCACCATCCCTGTCCCTATCCCTACTATCTGGTAGAGGGTAAGAAGCGCCGGCTTGTGCTATATTGTGGCGTGACAGGGATAGCGTCGATTTGAATATTTAACTTCTAAGTTTGTTAATACTAAGGAAAAGAAAAGAAAAGAAAAGAAAGAAATGTCTTGTCTACGCTTTTTTTTCTCTTGAGGACCGGATGGGCGGGGCCGAGGTGCAAGGCGTGACGGTAATTCATTCTTAATTTGTCACCCTGCTTGCTCATCGCCTTCGCCCCTATCTGTTTTTTTTTTCTTTTCTTTTGTTCATCTCCTTTCTCTCTCTCTCTCTCTCTCTCTCTCTCTCTCTCTCTCTCTCTCTCTCTCTCTCTCTCTCTCTCTCTCTCTCTCTCTCTCTCTCACTTGTGCGTGAGAAATTGGGTCAGGGACACAGTCGTGGGTGTCCAAGGGCGACGGGGGAAAGAGGGACACTTATGTGCTTTCGTGTCTTCGGGCGTGTGACACAGGGACGGGATTTTCGACGCTATCTTGTCACGAAGGATGAGAGAGAGAGAGAGAGAGAGAGAGAGAGAGAGAGAGAGAGAGAGAGAGAGAGAGAGAGAGAGAGAGAGAGAGAGAGAGAGAGAGAGACATATAGACGGCGGGGTGTGCAGAGGGAGGGGAACCTAAAAGAGAGAAGAGATAGAAAAAAATGATAATGAGGATCTATAAGAAGAGGAGGAAAGGAAAATGGAATATAGGATGCCCCTCACGATGCGCACAAGGATGACCTTTTTTCACCCTTATAGGATTATCTCCCTTCCACGCATCCTTCCTTACCATGTCCCAGGAACAGGATACCCACGTAAAATAAGAAGATAACTATATAATTAGATGGGAGTTTTTATTTTTATTTTTGTATTGTAATCTCTAGACCACGATTCTCTAATAATTCCTTTCCTGATCGAAAGTTAATCGAGCGGAAGAAGGGGTGGGGGGGATGGGTAGAAGGACTATCCGAGAGGTTATATGAAGGATACAGGACAATGCCTTGATTGTGGTTGGGGAGACCGAGGGAGGGTAGGCTGTGTGTTGTGCCTTCATCACTTTTTTTTGTTAGTTTTTGGTGTGTTCGTTTGGTGGTTTTATCGACTTAATTTTTTATTGGTGTTTTTTTTCTGTTTCGTCTGCTATCGGTCTATCCAGGTGGTTGGTGTGTTTATAGTAATTGATTATGCGGTGTAGTGGGTTTTCTCTCTCTCTCCCTCTCCCTCTCCTTCTCCTTCTCTTTCTCTTTCTCCTCCTCCTCCTCCTCCTCCCTCTCCCCCTTCTCCCTCACCTTCTCCTCCATCTCTTCTCTCCCCCCTCATTCCGGTATGCCAGTGAAATTTCTTCGTTCTTGTATCATTACCATATCTGGATTGAGGGATGAATAATGTATTGCAAAATTATACATTAAAGATGGGTTGATCTGCACCCTTGTTTATTTATGTTACGGGTTAAGAGTGGGTAAGGGGCCCGTTCTTGGTATCTGAGTGGCAATTTCTGTTTTGTATCACGTGGGGAGATAATGGTATATTTCTTTTGTGTTTTTTGTATTCATATCTCCCCCATTCATTCATTCATTCATTCATTTTTCATCCCTTGTTTTCCATCCATTCGTCGTCGTTTGCATCTTATTTATTTATTCATTTTTTTTACGATTATTAGATTTGCCTGTATCTGGAAACGATCTCTTTTCGGCCCCGTCTCCCATTTTTCATTTCCACGAGACTCATTTGCATACGCGGCTCCTTCCTTGTATGGTGGGGAGTGCATGTGTTTGGTAGGAAGAGGAGGGGTTTCTGGGGTGGGAGGAGGTAGGGTGTGGAAATGAAGGGTGGACGGCAGTTGGGGGGAGGGAGGGGAGGGAGGGGAGGGAGGGTCGATAGTGGAGTTGTGTATCAGGCTTTGAAATCCGAAAAGGAAAGTAAGATTTATTATCAGGGAAAAGGGGGGTTACTTTGTTGACACAGCAACGGTTTTGTTTTTTGAGAAAGTGGACTTCCTTCTTTGCTGCATTATAAATATATGAGAGAAAGAGAAAGAGAAAGAGAAAGAAAGAGAAAAGAGAGAAAGAGAGAGAAATATGAAATCTCATTTATTCTTTCATTTCAAATGCAAAAAAAAGGGATGCGAAATGACCCGGTGGCTCAGGTGTACATGTAAGCAGCCGTTCATGAATCTGTTACTGGCGGACATGGGTTATTCGGTATATCATTAAGTCTGGGACTGCTTAACCGCCGAGTCCCTCTTCGCCGTTCGTATGAATACAACGGGGATCAGATACAGAAATAAATGAATAAATAAATAAGTGAGAAGTGTTGCTGCTTTGATACACTCGACCATCCTTCATTATAATGATGATTGTTATTGGCCTTTTCATTTTCATATTCCCCTTTTTTTTGCGAAGGGGAGGGAAGGGGGGGGGGGGTTATCGAATATTGATTTTCATGTCCGAGGTCCCTTTTCCGTGTGTGTGTCCCCCGACCATGAATATTTAGGTGGCGGTGTGCAGTGTCTAGACGTTCTTCCTTTTTAGTGAGGGCTGCTGTTGTTTTATTGAGGCTCGAGCCATAAGTGATTCATAGGGGGGAGAAAAAATGGGTGGAGGTAAGAAGAAGAGGGGAGGAAGGGAACAAAACACACACACACACATACACACACACACACACACACACGTATATATATATATATATATATATATATATATATATATATATATATATATATATATATATATATATGTATGTATATGTATATATTGATTAATTCTGCATTTAACATGTGGATTTACACTTGCGCCACCACTACTTTGAATGAGTCTGACGGAGCGCTGACGCAAACCAAATCCCCCTTTTAGTGGAGAGAGAAACGTATGGTTATTTAATGAGGTGAGATGTAGAGATCGCTAGGGCGCCGCCTCCTCTGCCGCTTCCCCCTCTACATTCCTTGCTACGATAAGGAGCGGCCATAGACACGGATGGCGTACAGCAGGTTCTAGCCTCACGAAAGGGGAGGGGGGAGGGATAATGGGGAGAAGAACGCTCACTGGTGGCATATATAAGTCTTGTATTATCTCTCATGCAATTCAGATGGCCGGCCGCCTTTGCCTCGATGCGTTGCTGATATCTTCCCCCTCCCCCCCTTTTTTTTTATCCTGTAGGGTGTTGGGGTAGGTGAAGTGTGTATGCGAAGGGTTGTTGCTTTACGGTGTTTTTTATTATTATTCATTGTGTAAGCATTTTGGTATATTCCTACTTTGGAAATTGTATTAGAGTTGTTAAATTTATATTTTCTTTATTTTATGGACATACATATTTTTATTGTGAGAAAAGTCTTCGGCCATGCTACCCCGTTTTCACAAAGTGGACGTCTGAAGGAGACATCGGGGCGAGTCCATTTCCCGAACCACGGGGGAGGCCGTCTGGCAAGATATCTTGTGGTAGTTTCTTAATGCACAAATTTCGTACTTAATGGAAGCCCATGCTTACAAAAAGGAGAACATAACATACCAAAATAAGTAAGAAATAATGGACAGTAGCAGATAGAATCTCGCGGTCCGACCTGAAAAAATATTGAGCACAGATGTTCTTTAGAGCCAGACTTAGCCCATGAATTAGGCTGATGTGCCTCTGATTAACTGTCTGTGTCCAATCCCCTGTGCGATTTTAAGCTACTGAGGATTTAAATCTGTCGGAGGAGAAATTGCCTATAGAAATCTGGTTGGGTGGTAGTGGATGGGATGGTGGTTGGGGGAGGGGTAGAGGTGGAGGGACGGGGGAAGGAGAGTTAATGTATGGCTATTGAAGGAACGTAATTTGTAGTGACACAGCTCTCCGTCGGATGATTCTTCAGTTATTTTGTTAGCTTCTTAGAAAAACAGCCGATTGGAGGTAGTATTTGTTCGCACTAATGCAGCGCTGACGTGAAATCCGGGGAATAGAAATTTCGCCTGAATTTTCTTTTTCCTCGAGGAGGAATTTAATATTAAGTTTTAGTTTCATTTATTATGCGCGGATTGCGCAACTTTATAGATATGATGAAGGATTAGCATCGACCCTCGCTGAAATTCGAAGTCCGAAATCATCCAGCCAAATAATAACGAGAGAAAAGCCCAGAAAGGCCGTTTGGTTAAGGCGAGACTCGTGGTATGGCAACGAGGTAGTGTGTTTACCTGGCCGGCGGAGGCATCGTACCTCGGGCAGGCGGCGGCGGCAGCGGCGGCGGCGGCGGTGACGTAGTGAGACTGGTCGTAGCCGAAGCTTCCCGGGTTGCCTTTGCCCCGAGGGTTACGCACTTCAACCCACCTGCTCTCACAACTCGCGATTCCTGTGCTTCGTCTACGCTCGTTCTACAATTCGGGGTTTGGTTTGGCTTGGGGTTGTGGGTTGTCTGAATGGCTGGGTTGTGGGAAGATTGATTGATGTTTTTTTTTCTTTCTTTGGTTGTGGGCGGTTTCGATGCGTTCAGATCCCCGTTTGGTAGGGTGTTTGGAGTTATGATGGTTGAGGCTGTTTATTCTAGAAGTGTTTGGCGGGAATATTGTCGTAATTGCGTTGCGAAGAATAAAATAAGAACAAGAGGTTGTGCGGCACCACCGACCAGCCAGGGTCAAGGTACGGATGGGAAGTCGCCGCCGCCGATACCATCGCTGACTAGCTTCTTATTTTTATTCCGTTATTAGTCATTAACAGTATACTCCCAATGTCTTCCCGTTATTGCTTAAGGGAGGATTTAGAAACAACAGACAGATTAATGCAATTTGTATGTGGTATATTCAAGGGACTTGTTGCAATTCGGGTAAATGAGGAGTAAATTGTATACCGCACCGATGGCAGCACCACCTCAAGTTTGGATGTTGCCCACGCGTGAGCCCTGTGTTTATGCGTGTATAGGTCCCAGTGGTGTGTCTACCTGTTGATTCTTTCACTGTTATTTTTTTTTTTCCTTTTTTCTCTCTCTCTCTCTCTCTCGCGGGCTGTGTCTCTTCAAGCTAGTCGACCATAAAGAGAAGCCGCTCGAGGGAGATTTTTTACTCTTTTCTCTCACTACTTTAGGGGGTCATTTTGACTGTGGGATTGGGGGAGGGGAGGGAGGGAGGGAGGGGGTGGTGGTGGTGGACGACATAGCGTAGTACAGATGTTTGTTGTTTACGTCGCGGCGAGAGCTTGTTTGAGGGGTGGAATATTGTAATATATGTAGATTCCCCCCAGGGCACTCTCTATGGCTTGGGCTTGGGGCTCTAAGATGACACGGAGGCGAGGAGTGTTAGAAGGAGAAACGGAATAAGGGGAACTAGAAGAGAGAGAGAGAAAAGGGGGGGAGGGAGGTTGCTTGAGGCCGCGTCCGTCGTCTCGAAGCTTTGCACAATGATTCACGCTATGATTGCATTTGCAGGCTTAGCCATTCGTACACAGAACGCAAGGCCGGCGTTGTTTGTGTACTTTGTGTGCTGGGAGGGTGGGTGGAGGGGGGGGGGGTATCACGGCTATATTCTATATCTTTCTCTTAATTTTTGGCAGATTGTTGAGGAAAGATAAAAAGATAAAGAAAAAAAAAATCATCGGTAGAAATCTTTGCGGTTTGACTGTGATTGGGTGAAATCTATACTCGACTTCTTTTTATGGAAGAAGTTGAGGTAGAACTTGACTTGACTCGAGGTGGAGGGAGGTGAAATGTCTTGTTTTCTGTTGTTGTTTTTTCTTCTTCTTTATTTTGTGGTACCGTAATGTCATTTAACTTTTTTTGTTACTTTCTATCTTTTTTTTTGTATCTTTGGACACTCAAAATAATGGCGAAAAGGAATAAGAAAGAATCGTCCGTGACGCAGCACAGTCCTCTTTTTGTTTATGTTCTGCAGTTTTTTCCCTTAAATAAAAGACATATGAAAAAGGAAAAAATAATATTACAGCAAACTCACTCGCACGTTTCTCGAAATCTTCAACGCCCGCCCGCCCGCCCGCCCACCCAGTCTCTGAAGCTCATGTTCAAGAGCAGTAGCACCTTGAGGATCAGCGTGTGGCCATGCTTGAAGAATAGTGGGCGTGTAGGGGGGGGGGGGTAGGACAAGATGGGTAGGGTAGGTGTGTAGGTCAGGCATAGGGAGGGTCGGGAGGGAAGGGAAGGGGAGGGGGGTCGTCCTCAGCCATGCATGACCCATGATAACCTAGTAGGAGGAACTCATGTCTTCATTTGCCCGCTCACCTGTGGCTGATTATCTCGCTTCTCCGCCCTCTCCCTGCATCCCACCCCTCCTCCCCTCCACCATCATTTCTGTCATGCAGGATGGGGGGCGGGGCGGTCATGCATGGGGGTTTGGTAGGAGGCAGAGTAGAGCGAGCTGGATCGGAGGAGAGGAAATCAGAGAGAGAGAGAGAGAGAGAGAGAGAGAGAGAGAGAGAGAAGAGGAATGGTCCTGTAGCTATTTTTGATGATAAGATCAGAGAAGGAGTGAAAAAAGGTGTTAGGGTGAGGTGAAGGATTAAAGCTGTATAGGGGGAAGGGAATTAGGGTCGGACTTGTCTTGCAAAGGTGAGGTGTAAGGAGAGAAGGAGCATGGAGGAGAAAGAGAAAGAGAGAGAGGGGAAGGGAAAATGAGAAAAGGAGAGCGAGACACAGGAAGGGATGGAGGGAGGGACAGGGAGAGAAAGAAATAAATGAAATAAAAAAAAAGAAGAAAAGAAAGGGAGGAGGGGGAGACAGAGGAGGGAGGAGGGTATGAGATACCAACATGCCAAGGGGTCGGTATCAGTGGGGGTTAATCTGTGGCCGAGTCGTGACTGGGTCAGGACTCGTATTGCTTGACTTGTAGTAGCCCGATGAGACCAGATAGCTGATGGCGGCTCCGATAGCGTCGGGGGAGTGAGTGATTAGGCGAGGGGTGTAGATGGGAAGAGAGATGGATAGAGAGGGAGATGGGGGAGGGGTGAGATGGAGGGAGAGGGGGGGGGGGAGCGGGAGGAACAGATAAAAAATGGAAAGGAAGAAGAGGAAAAAGGATAGGTAGAAGGAGGAGGGAAAGAGAGAGAGTAGAGGAAGAAGAAAAAGAGCAGACGAGAGAGAAACAAGAATAAATCGAAAGAAAGAACGAGTAAAAACGCCAAAGAAAAGATGAAGTGCAGAAAAAGAAGGAACCTAATCCATAGCAATAAGCAGGCTCTCCGGACGAGCCATGATTGCCTCGCTGATTTAACGGGGGGAAGTAATGAGCATGTACACACAGGCCATCATGTTCGCATACTTTATCGCCGGCACCATAACTCGTCCTTCGTCCCTGCCGGCGCTCGCCCTTTTATCTCGGCTCCTCTGCGCAGCCCTGGTTTTAGTCTCTTCATATATGTATATATATATATATATATATATATATATATATATATATATATATATATATATATTATATATTATATATTATATATTTATGTATAATATATTGTACACACGATTAAATTGATTAATCTGTTGCTTCTTCCTACTCTTGTTGATATTGAATCTTTTTTTTCTTCCTCTTCTTCCTCCTCCTCCTCCTCCTCCTTTATCCTTCTCACTCCAACTTCCCCCTCCCTTCTCCTCCTCCTTCTCCTCCTCCTTCTCCTCTTCCTCCTCCTCTTCCTCCTCCTCTCCTCCTCCTCCTCCTCCTCCTCCTCCTCCTCCTCCTCCTCCTCCTCCTCCTCCTCCTCCTCCTCCTCCCCCTCCTCCCCCCCTCCTCCTCGACCCAGGCATGCCTACAAGCGGACTCGGCAGGCGAGGGCACGAGGAGTGTGATTATCATATGTAGAGGGCAGGCGTTTGATTAATTAGCGGCGGGCGGGTGGGCGTGGGCGGGTGTGGGTTGCAGACGAAAGTCGGCGGTAACAAAAGACTCGGTTAGACAATAGGAAAAATGAATAGTAAAAAGGAAACGTGTAAAACGAAGAGGTACTTTGTATAGAGAAGATAAATGTAAGTATTTAAGGTAGAAACCCATGTATATTTATGTATATGTATTTATATTATATGAATATATACTTTATCGAAGATTTTTTTTCTTTGGCGGACGTACACGTATGAATGCATGTACGTTGAGCTAGCAATGGGATACGCAGAACGGATTTGATTTTTAGCGTAACCAACCCAGTGTACTGATATCCCAAGGGAGGAGGAGGGAGCCTGCCTTCCTGGTCCATTTTCGGGCGTGAAATTCGGCGAGACACGAATGTGGGCGTGCTGGCTGCGGTGATGCCAGGCAGGGACAGGGGCAGAGGGAGGGAAGAGAAGGAGATGGAGGGGGGGTACATTACGTCACGACGGACGCGTGGGCGGTTCATCACATCTCCTTTGGTCACGCGCTGCCGCCCTCCCAGTGTCCGACGTCGTCCCTCCGCCCACCGCCCGCCGCCCGCCCACCGTGCAGTAGGGATTACATTACAGCTGTTGCACCTCTTTATGCTGGTGTGGTGGGCTGCGAGGGAGCCAATTTGTGCGCCCTTATCGGCCGCCGCCATGCTCCGGCGACTCTGTTTACATCGCAGATTGAGTCGGATTTGCGGCCGCCTTGTTTCTGCGTCTCTCCTCTTCTCTCTTCTCTCTTTTTTTCTCTCTCTCATTCTCTCTCTCTCTCCTTCTCTCTCTCTCTCATTCTCTCTCTCTCTCTCATTCTCTCTCTCTCTCTCATTCTCTCTTTCTCTCATTCTCTCTCTCTCTCTCATTCTCTCTTTCTCTCATTCTCTCTCTCTCTCTCATTCTCTCTCTCTTTCATTCTCTCTCTCTCTCATTCTCTCTCTCTCTCTCTCTCTCTCTCTCTCTCTCTCTCTCATTCTCTCTCTCTCTCTCTCTCTCTCTCTCTCTCTCTCTCTCTCTCTCTCTCTCTCTCTCTCTCTCTCTCTCATTCTCTCTCTCTCTCTCATTCTCTCTCTCTCTCTCTCTCTCTCTCTCTCTCTCTCTCTCTCTCTCTCTCTCTCTCTCTCTCTCTCTCTCTCTCTCTCTCTCTCTCTCTCTCTCTCTCTCTCTCTCTCTCTCATACATAAATTCTCGCTCTCTCCAAGATTTAGCCCACATAGACAGCATGTAAAGACCCTGCGAGAGCCACAGTGCGGGTTTAAGCCAGGTATTCAACCCACCCAACTTTCTCGACAGCCCCACCCCTTCCCCTCCCTCCCCCTTTCACCCTACGCCCCCCCCTCTCCCCGGGCACTATCACTAGCAGCATCCTTGGCCGTGATCTTGGCCCTCTCCTGCCCAGGCGGTAGGGCGGTGGCGCAGGGTCGGGGCCAGGGTTGGGGCATCAGCGGGGCACCGTTACGCTTCTGTGGCCCCTCCGCGACCAGCGCTAACCCTTCTACCCCTCCCATCCTTCCCCTCCCTCCCCCTTTCTCCCCCGCCCGTCCTTCGCTTCCCCTCCTGTCTTTCGCTTCCCTCCCTCCCCTCCTTTCCCTCCTCCCCCTCCTCCCCTTCCTTCCCTCCGCGCACGTACCACTCGGGAGGTCGGGTTGGATTATTGGATCGCTACGATTAGGTATACTGAGGATGGAGAGAATGGGTGGAGGGAGAGGGAGAATGAAGAATAAGGAGAAGAGGAGGGAGAGAAAAAGAGAGGAGACGAGACGATAATAAGAGAAAAAACGGAAACGCGAGTTGAAGAAAACGAAGAGAAGACATGGGTTTGTTGAGTTGGGGTGGGGGTGAGGGGGGGACAGGATGGACAAGAGAAAAAAAAATATGGTGAATTCTAAGAGACGTGTAACGAGCGCCCATACTGATGAAGACCGCAACAATAGTGAAGGGTCAGCGAGGCGTGGATGGTAGCGGGATGTTGTACATGGTCAGTGCAGAGAGAGAGAGGGAGGAGGAGGAGGAGGAGGAGGAGGAGGAGGAGGAGGAGGAGGAGGAGGAGGAGGAGGAGGAGGAGGAGGAGGAGGAGGAGGAGGAGGAGGAGGGGGGAGGAGTAAGGGGTATCGAGAGTGGAGAGGAAGAGGGTAGAAGGAGGGGGGAGGGTAGGGTAGGGAGGGAACGGGAGAAGGGGTAAAAGGGGGGAGAGCATAGGAAGGGAAACCACAGTAGCAGTTGTAATAGTCACACAGATACGCATATGAACCTGGGCGCTTTTGCTCATGGCGTTACTCGGCAGAGAGTGACAAGAAGTCTAATATGTTTTTCCTCTTTCTTTCCCAGGTGAGTGCGAGTTGAGAAAAAAAAAGAAGAAGAAGAAGAAGAAAGAATCAGCGATCAGGTGGTATTTTTGGTTGACGCGAGGAAAGAAGAGAGAAGAGGAGAGAAGGGCAGTAAGTATCCTCGTGTCTTGAGCCACTTCCTTGAGGAATGTGGTATGCAGGTCGGATTTAGTGGAGAGCGACGAGGAGGTAACGAAGGATGAGGAGAAGGAGAAGGAAAATGAGAAGGAGAAGTAGAATGAAATAAAGTGGAAATGGTCAGATTAAATTACGAAGCTCATAAACCCGGAAGAGAAAGGAAAGGCAAATTAATGATTGAAGCCGGAAAATGCAAGACAGAAAAGGGAACAGTCGGTCACTAAAGCCCTCATGCCCAATAAACCCATTACAAGTAAAGGTAGAAAGAGTAACAAATAACAGATAAGTATCAGCCTTTTGGGGAAAGGGGGGGAGGGGGAAGAAAGGGTTCACCCCCTTCCCCCAACCAGCCCCTACCTCCCCCAGGAATCCGTGGCATGAGGAGCCGCGGAACATGGAGTGGGCGTGCGGGCGTGGGGGTAGAGGGAGGGATGGTAGTGGGGAAGGGGTGGAAAGGATGGGGGAAGGGGCGTGCGTGTGCCATCTGATAATGAGAGACCGCGGACTTTTAGAGAGGGAGAGAGAGAGAGAGAGAGAGAGAGAGAGAGAGAGAGAGAGAGAGAGAGAGAGAGAGAGAGAGAGAGAGAGAGAGAGAGAGAGAGAGAGAGACCGGTTAGGACTGAGTGATTATCGAAGCCTTTGGGTCTGCGCGAGAAGTGTTTTCCAATGGCTTGTTGCCCGATTGTGATCATCTCTTCGGGCTTGTAATCTTTTGTACTTTTCTTGGCTTCTGCTGGTTTGGAGTCGACGAGCGCGTGGGTTTTTCTCTCTCTATTGTCTCACTTTTCCTATCTATTCTCTTCTGTTTCATTTTCTCTCCTCCCATTTTTTCTCCTCTCTCCCTCTCTCTTCTCCTCTCCTCTTTCATTCTCCTCCTCACTCTTCTTTCTTGCCCCCCCCCCCCCTCTCTCTCTCTCTCTCTCTCTCTCTCTCTCTCTCTCTCTCTCTCTCTCTCTCTCTCTCTCTCTCTCTCTCTCTCTCTCTCTCTCTCTCTCCTCTCTCTCTCTCTCTCTGAGCCGCACCCTTCCTTCCCCGCCCCACCCACTCCCGACGAACGTGTTTATATAACAGATCCCGGAGCCTCGGGCTGTGTGCCTTGCTTCCTTCGTTATCGTTTGTGACTAATATTTTCGCAAGATGGTATCGCGGGCGCGGGGCTCTGCAGTCTGCAGCATTCGTCCGGGGCTGACGTCAGGGGAAGGGGCGCGGAGGAGTGGGATGAGGAAGTAGGGTGAGAGAGGGAGGTAGGTGTAGGAGAGGGAAGAGAGAAAGATGACTGAGAGACTATTAGAAGTTCGCAGACAACGATATTGAGAAAGAGAGAGAGAGAGAGAGAGAGAGAGAGAGAGAGAGAGAGAGAGAGAGAGAGAGAGAGAGAGAGAGAGAGAGAGGGGGGGGGGAGGGTATAGAAAGAGGGAGTCGTTGTTGACTTAGCCGATTCGCTCCCAAAGGCCGCTTTCAGAGCCCGTTTGCTCTCGCCGGGCTAAGCAGATTTCCCGAAAGAATCAGCCATTGATCCTGGGCATCTCGTTGGTCTTTTTTTTTTTTTTTCTTCTGCATCTTCTCTTCTCTTCTCTCTTTTTATTCTCTTTTCATCCTTGATCTTTGCGTTCGGATTCTCACACGCTTGGATATACAACCGCTCGCTGGTCCTGTTTGGGTTTCGTATAATCTCGGGGCCTGGCTGTGTGTTGGGCACTTTGGTCGGGTGATTGACGCGGGTGTATGCTTTTCACTTCATTTGTTCATTTGTTTGTTTTTTTTTGCCTTTGTTATCGGTTCGAATGTATCGACTGTAGTAGGAATGACGAAAGAGATTGCAATCCGGTAACTCATGAAAGGAATTTTAAAAATCCCGGTTTATAGTTTCTTTTATTTCTTTCTTTGTTTCTTTTTTCTCCTCTCGCCGTCGATGAAGTCTAAGCCTTTAAGCTTCATCCGCTCGCGTGTTTTTCGTTTTGTTATCTGCTATCTGTCTGTTATTTACGGGCCAGCAGCGCCACCTAACTCGAAGTCCGCGTTGCCGGAGGTGACTTATCAACGGGCGTCTGTGGCCTTCTGGGACTCCGTTTTATTTTCATTTAAGAACGCCATTAAACATTCATGAGCTTTGCGTTCAGAGCGCGGGCTCATTTCGGGATTTATAGGCGGCGGGGTGGGGAGGGGGCTGGGTCTTGGGGGAAGGGTAGAGGGGGTTGGGTCTTGGGGGAAGGGTAGAGGGGGTTGGGTCTTGGGGGAAGGGTAGAGGGGGCTAGGTCTAGTGGGGAAGGGAGAGGGTTGATTCACGCTGGGTTAATTCGGGCAGTCCAAATCCACGGGGGGTAGGGCAGGGGGAAAGGGGTAATGTTTTAATGTATTTTAATTGTATTCATTCAACTTTCCGATGGCAGTGCGTGATACGGCGAGAGGAGTGCGTTTCTTTTTTTCATATATACATGTGCCGCCCGATGCGCCCAGGGTTTGAACTCACGCCCATCCGCCCACCCGCCCGTTCGGCCGCCCTTTCCTCTCTACCATATACCCGTGTCGAAGAGGCTGCAAGTCTCCCCGGGGTCGCCCAAGAGAGGTTTGCGAATGGCCTTGTTTCTGCTCGGTTTGTTTTAGTTATTATTTTTTCATCTATGTGTTTATTTTGTTTTCTTATTTTTTAACCCCGCTAAGTGCTACGTGACGTTCTATACATTAGTGCGCGTATCTGTCTGTCTGTCTGTCTATCTATTTGTCTAACTTGTCTACTTACTTGATTGCTTACATGTCTATCCACCTATTGGTCTGTCTGTCTATCTGTCCATAATATAACTTTTTTATTATGATGACCTTACTCAAGAGCTCGAAGGGTATGGCTGTCGTGTGGGCACAATTAGGCATGTGCCGCGCCGCCCCGTAAACAATACCCACTCCAAGATCTAAAGTGCCCACGGCGGCGTGCCCAAGAGAGAGAGAGTGTGGGAAGTGGAGGTGGTCAGCGAGAAAGAAAAGGGGGAAGGAAGCAGAATAGGCAGGAGAAGAGGATAGGATTGGGGTAGGATAGGATAGGCTAGGATGAGATAGGGTAGGGAAGGATATGGTAGGATACAATAGGGAGGATAGGATATGATGTGATACGATAGGATTGGATAGGATAGGTTTGGTTAGGATAGGATACGGATTGATAGGAAAGAATAGGAATGGAAAGACAGGAGGAAGAAACACACGAAGAAACACACGAAGACGGAAGGCCTAACTAACTGCCTGCCAGGGTGAGTTCCTCGCGGGATCCTTCTTCGGGAAAAGAGTGAAACATGACTTTCCGGAATTCCAGGCGGATTAGAGGAACCGAGGCCGGCTTGAGTGTCTCGTTGACGCTACTTGAGAAAGCCGAGGAGGGAGGGGGAGGAGGGGGGTGGGGGGTTTGGGAGGGAGGAAGGAAGGGGGATAAAAATGAGGGAAGGAGGGACGAAGGTGAAAAGTGGGAAGGAAGGTAGATAGGAATATGGGGAGGAAAGGAGGGGGAGAGAAGGATAGAAAAGGGGGAGGGGGTAAAAAGAAAGGAGGGAAACTAAAAGGATGGGGATGAAGGAAAGCGTCTCGGAAGGCACGAAAGGAAGTGGTGCGTAAGATGAGGTTTCCAGTTTACTTTCCAAGACGCCAGAGCGGGGATGATCCAACGGAAGGACGGAATAAATGATAATGATAAACGTCATATCCCCCCCCCCCCCCCCGAGTCTCAAGAGAGATCAAGCTTCAAAAGGCAGCATCTGTTCCTTCTCTCCCTCCCCTCCCTCCTTCCCCCCTCCCTCCATCTCCCCCCCTCTCCCTTACCCTCCCTCGCTCGCTCTCCCATTCGACAGATGTTTTAACGCGTCTGTCAATCAAGATGGAAGGGGGGGGGGCGCAATGCACGCAGTCCCAACGGCACGGCATCGATTGAAATGCCAGGGGGAACGATCACTGATTACGCGTATCGGTGTCACTCACGCCCCAGAGGCACGGCGGAGCGCATCGGGTGACAATCGCGAGTGATTGGGAGTGATTGGGTGACGGAGCGTGATCGACATTTGTGGGGTGACAGGTCTGCCACACGCCATTAACGCCTTCTCTCGCAGTGGCAGGTTGGGGGAGGATTCGGATGGCCTTCTGACTTATGTGACACTGCTGGCACTGCTGGCACGGCGGCGGTCAAGAGGGACATGGAGCCGTTAACCCGTCCGCGAGGTATGCAGATCTCAGTCACGCGTTTGTGTGTGTCCGGTATGTAGGTGTGTACGTAGGGTGATGAGGCAGGGTGACTGTTATGTGATTATACGGATAAAAACTCTCTCTCTCTCTCTCTCTCTCTCTCTCTCTCTCTCTCTCTCTCTCTCTCTCTCTCTCTCTCTCTCTCTCTCTCTCTCTCTCTCTCTCTCTCTCTCTCTCTCTCTCTCTCTTTCTCTCTTCCTCTCCATCTCCCTCTCTCTTACTCTTTCTCTCTCTCTCTCTCTCTCTCTCTCTCTCTCTCTCTCTCTCTCTCTCTCCCCCCCCTCTCCCCTCCCTCTCTCTCTCTCTCTCTCTCTCTCTCTCTCTCTCTCTCTCTCTCTCTCTCTCTCTCTCTCTCTCTCTCTCTCTCTCTCTCTCTCTCTCTCTCTCTCTCTCTCTCTCTCTCTCTCTCTCTCTCTCTCTCTCTCTCCTTCTCTCCCTCCCTCCCTTCCTCCCTCTCCTCTCCCTCCCTTCCTCCCTCTCCTCCTCTCCCTCCGTCTTTCCCTCTTTCCCTCTTTCTCTTTTTCCTTCTTCACCCCCCCCGGCCCAAAACGATGTGTGCGTGACACAGCAGGCGGCGAAGGGAAATCGGCGTCTTGTTGGATATAGTGCGGTGACGGTGAGCTTTTGGAAGAAAGCTTTTCAGCGACGCTCTCTTTTCTCTCTCCGTCTTTTAAGGGCGCGGAATGCCTTGTGCTTCGTGCGGGAAGTAATTCGATTAGCTTCTTGGCCTATTTTCGCCTTTGGGAACAGAGGGATGGCAAGGGCGTGGGTATTGCGTTAGGACGGGTGACAGGCGGAGAGAGAAGAGGAGAGAGATGAAAAGAAATGAGGAGTTGAGGGAGTGGAGAGAAAGGAAGAGAAGTGAAATGAAAGGATTGGGAAGGGAAGGCCTTTATTAATTTGCATGTGTGTATTCTTTTTCTTCCGTGTGTCTGTGCATATGTGCGTGCAACAAATTCTTGCATAAGTGCGGCTACCCAGGTCCCGACGGGTGGCCCGGGGTACCGAGTCCCGTTATCCGGGCGCCCACCTTACACCGGCGGCGTCGTTACCTCGGTCGTCTTGTACCTTACCCCCCCGCCCTCTCCGCTAGCCCCGCCCACCGCAGTCGTCATGACCAGTCGTGTAATGTTTACGACATTGCGTTGTTGTTCTTTGCCAGTGGCTTGCTCATTACCCCGGCGAGGCCATCGTACTACCCTCCCCCCCCCCCCCACCGGCCACGGGCATACCACGATAACGACATGAGAGGTCGTTTCGCTCTTAGGATTGCAGTCTCGTCTGGCACACAAAGAGCTCTGCTACTGTGTTGCCATGGGTGCGGCATGGGTTACATGCAGATTCATGTGTTCTTTAGAAAGCGCGCACGTTCTCCGGGACAGTCAGTCGCACGTACACAGTCATATACCTAATTACACACACACACACACACACACACACACACTCACACTCACACTCACACTCACACTCACACTCACACTCACACTCACACTCACACTCACACTCACACTCACACTCACACTCACACTCACACGCGCACGCACGAGAGGAGGAAGAGGACCTAGTTGTGAAGGTGCTGTGTCAGGGAGCCGTTGTTCCTTGGGATTGTCTTGGGTGTCGCCTTTGATTTCGGGGACGCGTCTGGGTTGTTGATTTTTTTTTTGTTTTTTCTCTCTCTCTCACTCTTGGGGAGGGCCGGGGGGGGGGGGGTAAGGAAGGGAGGTTGATTGATTAAAGTGTATCGTTTATCGTTTTCTTTTCTTTTCTCTTTTGAGTCGTCTCTTCCTCTTCCTCCTCCTCCTTCTTCTCCTTCTCCTTCTCCTTCTTCTCCTTCTCCTTCTTATACTTCTCCTTCTTCTCCTTCTCCTTCTCCTTCTCCTTCTCCTTCTCCTTCTTCTCCTTCTCAATTGGAATACTCTTTTCCACGTAAATCGATTCTTCCCACTATGCTATAACGGCCCTTGCTCTTTCCTTTTCCTCAATTATGGTGTTCTTGCGCTGACCATAGTGAGTCAGCGTAATCCCCTCCCCCCTTCCCCCCATGAAAAGTACTCTCTTGACCTCCCTTTTTTCCCCCCCCCCCCCCCCCCCCCCCTCTAATCACCTACTTTTCCTTAGAATGACTGTGGGTCAACCTTCTCTCTCTCTCTCTCTCTCCCCCCCCCCCCCGTCCGTCGTCTTTTCAATTACGTTTGTATCTCTTTATATCATTTTGACTTTTATTTTCCATATGCTTCATTGCTTCATCCTCTCTCTTCTATTTTCCATTTCCTTCCAAGGTCTTACTTTATTCGAAGTTGTTTTGAGGATATTTATATGGAGATGTGTATGGATATCGAGAGAGATAGATTGATAGAAAAAATAAAGAAAAACTAGAAAGATAGATAGACGGATAGTAGACAGATAGGTATATAAATTGGTAGACAGACACACACACACACACACACACACACACACACACACACACACACACACACACACACACACACACACACACACACACACACACACACACACACACACTGATAGAGAAAATGTTCGTCTTCCTTCAAAGGAAAGGCATTTTACTTCCCCCTTTCTTCCCCTGGGTTGGCTTCATCTCGCTGAACAAAAAGATTCGTTACAATCTCCCGTGTGATTCGGACTGTGATTGTCGCCGCCGTCGTTGTCGTCGTCGTCTTCGTCTTCGTCTTCGTCTTCTTCGTTGGTGTCAGAGGCTTTTTTCTTCTTCTTCTTTTTCTTCTTTTTTCTTTCGTCTAAAGGGTGACTTATCTGGGACGACAACTCTGGTATTTTAGATTTTTTTTATTTTTTATGCTTGCCTTTTTATGTCTTTTTTGTCGTTGCAACTGTATTTTGATTACTATTTCCCCTTCCTCTCTTCCCTTCTCTCTTTCTTCCTGCCTTCAGCGACCCCCGTCTTGTACCTTTCCTTTTTACACTCTGTGGACTGACTCGGGATGGATAGGTTTTTTTCCTTCTGGTCTGTGAAGCGTCTTTGGGTTGGGTTCCTGCATGCGACGTCTCTCTTCGCCTCCGTTGGTTTCAGGGGTGGGGGTGGAGTGTTCAGATGATCGTGAATGCCATTAATAGGGGAAAAATACAACTATATATGTATGTATGTATATATAAATGTATGTATGTATGTATGTATGTATGTATGTATGTATGTATGTATATAAGTGTGTTTCCTTTGAGGCAGAATAGCGAAATCTACCTTTTACGTCCGTTAAAAGCATCAGCGGCAGCAGCCCGAGACCCGAACCGTCAGCCGTCAGAACCACCCCCAACGCGCGCGTGTGTAGGGTATGTAAACAAACGCCCGGATTATCGGCAAATGTGTTCGCTAATGCCCTTAATGTAACCGGTAAAGTCGTGTCCCCTTCCCCGCTCCTCCCCCTCCTCCTCCTCTACCCTCCCCTTTCCTTTCCTCTCTTCTCCCCTCCCCTCCCCTCCCCTCCCCTCCCCTCCCCTCCCCTCCCGTCCCCTCTATGTTCATCCCTAGCATAAGAAGATTTTTCCCTTACCTCTCCCCCACTCCTCCCCTCCCGCTCTCTCCTCTCCCCCTCCTCCCCCTCTCCTCTCCCCATCCTCCTCCCTCCCTCTCTTCTCCCTCTGATAAGCCTCCTTGTCCTTTGAGTCCTTAGGAAATCTGTGCCCGAGACTCGACTTCTGGGACGCATGGCCGGCGCGATGGAGGAGGGATTATCCCCGAGGAACCATTTCTCGGTTCTCTGGGGGGAGGGGGGCGGCCAGAGGAGAGGAGGAGGCTGCAGCGGCCGAAGATGCAAATGAGATAGAGAAGGCGGCGAGTGTTGCTGCATCCCGTCTTTCCTCTCTCTTCCCTCCTCCACCCCCACCCCACTGTTCTTCCCTCCTCCACCCCCACCCTACTGTTCTTCCCTCACTCACTGCCTCTCTTCCTCGCATCTTCCTTCCCCTTCATTCTCTTCTTCCCTCTCCTCTTGCTTCATCACCCAGTAACTCCCCCCCCCTTCCCTCTCTTCTTTCCCTCCATTTTTCCTTCGCCTCCTCCCACCCCAACCTCCACTCCAAAACCCCATCCCAACCCCCACCCTCTCTAAGAGCCGCCTGGCAACATGGGCGGTGTTGGATGCGACAAGGAACTCCCCCTCCCCCACCCCCACCCCCGATCCCCCAACCGGCCGTCCTCGCCTTAATTTTTTTTCTTTTTGTTTGAATGTGAGGATAAGAATAGCCGGCGTTCCTTCTCCGCCTTTCCTCCCCGCGGCGTTGCATACTTGCGTACGTGCATTGCGTGCCTGGAGAAGGGCGCCGCGACGTGGGTGACGGATGGGCGGAGGGAACGTTAGCGGTGTCGTGCGGGTCCTTGGCTGTCACCGGAGATCCGTCAGGGATTCCTGGGGTGGGGTGGGGTGGGGGGAACGTTCCTTCTGGGAGTCCTTCTCTCTGCCCGCTTTCCTCTCCTCTCCTCCTTTCTTGTTTTTCTCCTCTTCTTCCTTCCTCCTCATTTCCTCCTCCTCCACCTTCCCCCTCGTCTCTCCCTCCCTCCTCCTCTTCCTCCTTTCCATTCTCCCTTCTCTCCTCTCTCCTCTCCCTTTCTCTCTTTATCTCTCTACCTTTTTTCTGTCTGGATTTATTTACGCGTCGCGAAGTATGAGCCACGCTAAGTGCAAGGAAATACTTGGCCTCATTTCTTCTTTTTTCGAGTGTGATCGTGATGGATTCGATGATCTTCCATGAGTTCCTTTGGCGAGGGGAGGATTCTCTTCGCGTTCTTCCTCTTATATAAAGACTACTGAAATGACGGCCACGCGCCTATGGGGACTCTACTCCTCTACTGACTCTCCTTGCGTATTGAATCTACCTCTATTACCTCTTCCTCTTCCCCTTCTTCTTCTCCTTCCCCCCTCTCTTACCCCTCCTCTTACCCTCCATTCTCCCCTTCCTCTTCCCGTTCCTCCTCCTCTTTCCCTTCCCCTTCCTCTTCCTCTTCCTCTATCCCTTCCTTCTCCCCCTTCCCGTCCCCTTCCCCTTCCCCTTCCCCTTCTTCCCCTTCCCCTTCTTCCCCTTCTTCCCCTGCCCCTTTAACCTACTCCTCTACCGACTCTCCTCGCACAACGAATCCCCTCCCGTGATGGTTTGTCTCTCGTAGACAGGTTCTCGTCGAGTCCTCCGTATTTATTCCTGGACCTTCTTGGTTGTGGTTGAAAATGGTAATGAAATGTCTCCCGTAATCAGGTTCAAGTACGGGGCCTAGTTACTAGACAAAAAGGTCACATAAATTGACCAGGTTGTTAGGGACATCCTAGGGTGTGTGGGAGGTTGAGGTATGGGGTAGAGGGGTAGGAGGTAGGAGGGGGAAGGAGGAGTGGAGGAGGGGGGGCATTAGAAGTGGGGTGGCGGGGGTAAGAGGGAGGGTGATTGACAGCAATGTGTCCCGTCTATTGTCCCTCTCGATACCTGGCGAGTCTCCCTGGTACCTGGTATGAATGCTGTGTACCTGCAATAGATCAAGATAACTGGAATTACTCAGATTTTTTTAAAGCCGAGTTGGAAAGAGATGAAAAGAGAAAGGAAGAGAGATGGGCAGATTGGGAGTAATGAGCATTGCGAGCATTACGCGGTCCTCGTGATCTTCCGCTGTGATATATAATTTTTACCTTTTAGTCGCAGGTCAGATACTCAAATACTTCAGGTACTCGAATACGTAGGATATTCAGGATACTCAGGATACTCAGGATACTCAGGATACTCAGGATACTCACAGAGGGTCATACCCGAAGGTTCTCGGCCATGTGTTTATCGCAAGTTACTGGCCGATAGTGATCGTAGTGACTGTCTTTGAAGGTACTGTAAGTATCGTCGGTGTAATGTTGCCACGTCGTAAAAAGGAGAAGAGAAGGGAAGAGGATGGAGGGTGAGGGGTAGGGGCTGGGTGACGGGGGAGGGAGGGGTAGGGGGATATGGGGTAGGGCATGCAAGTTTAGAGGACCCGTTAGCAAGGTAATTAGCCTGAGTATCTCCAGAGTCGTCGCTGGCATCATTACCGAAGCCGCAAATGACTCGGCCTGGGTGTCGTGACGCTTATTTGTTCGGTGGGGAATTCGGGGGGGGGGGGGGGTGATACGGGCCTTGTCAGCGTCGGACTCGGGTTTTCCTTGATGGTGAGGGTGGTGGTGATGATGATGGCGATGGTTGTGTGGTGATGGCCATGATGATGTTTGATTGGTAGTGGTGATGGTGGTGATGACCATGACTAGTTGTTCTGATGATCGACAAAAACAATGCAGAATCATAACATTAAAAAACACACTCGAGGAATGTTTATTTTCCCTTAACGGTGCACATCGACATTGAGCCATTCGTCTTCCAAGAGAGAGAAAATGAGGGAGAAGAGAGATGCCGAGGGAGGAGACAAGAGATTAGCCGAGACTCGGGCCTTGTAATTATTTACTTTGCGGGGGAGCGGACGAGGGAAGATGGACTGGCAGGACCCCGAGTGATGCTGCTGGACCCTGCGTCTGCGGACGGTGCGAGGAAGGGCCTGGGCGCGGAGGGCAGAGGGAGAAGGAGAGGGAGAGAAAAAGTGGGTGGTGATGAGGGTGAGGGAAAAAAGAGTGGGAGGGAGAGAGGAGGAGAAAGAAGGACACAGAGATGGAGATGGATAGAGAGAAGTAAAGAGGTAGAAATAAGAGAGTGAGTGAGTGAATGAGGAACTTGAGTTTCCGTCATATTGAGAGGGTGGCGAAGTGAAACTGTGTTGTTAATGTTTACTTGACTAAGACCACCTGTGCAACCTTTTGACTAGGTGTCTTTGTGGATTGGTATTTTTGGTTGCGTTAAAGTTGCGTGTCTTCGGATGTATCTTGGTGAAAGGGTTGTTTCGGATGAGGCTTTGAATGAGGAGCGGAATTACGAAAATAAGAAGAAAGGAAAGGCAAAATAGAGACAGCAGCAGGGCAGTGTAGTGTAGGGAGAGCGGGCCTGTCCTTGCGGTGGGTGTAGGACTCGCGATAAAGGGGAGGGGAGGAGGATGGGAGGGAGGGGGAGAGAGAGAAGGGAGGTTAGCGGGTAGGGGGGGGGGTCTAGGGAAGTCGGGGGAGCAGGTAAGGGCAGGCACGAGTCGTAAATCTATAAGACTCGACAGGATACATGAGCTCGCCACACCGCCGTCGTGAAACTCCCTTGTAATTTCTGTAGCCAAAGACCCGCCGTCGCCCGCTCGCCCGCACTTAATTTAGCGGCCGCGGCTTATTGCTGATTGGCCGAAGCACTAATGGGCCCTGGCGGATTGCGGGGAGGAAGGATAGAGAAGAGGAGAAGGGGAGAAGAGAGCAAAGAGAAGAGATAAAAGGAAGGACAAAGAGTTAAAGGGAGACGGGGATAATCGCTCAGGAGCCTATGCGGACAGGACCGATTTTTAATATTTTCTCGTTCCTTGGTCACGGCCCGATGTTCCTGACGCAGGGGAAGGGGGTGGGGGAGGACAGCGAGTGTCCAGCAGACGGGCCATATATCATCCGAGCCGCACTCTTCGGATTGGACGCAGAGGGAGGTTCCACACCATTGCCCGTTTTCAAAGGACTTTTTTCGGGAACCCGCGGAGTTGCGGTGATCCTATAGGCTGGGTGCGCGTTCTTTCGGGGTGAAAAAGCGCGCACGTGCGACTGGCCAATCGCCCCCCCCCCCTTCTCTCTCTCTCTCTCTCTCTCTCTCTCTCTCTCTCTCTCTCTCTCTCTCTCTCTCTCTCTCTCTCTCTCTCTCTCTCTCTCTCAGGCCTAGAGTGGAAGGGCGAAAATGCTTTGTTAAGGAAGGAAAAGTGTGGTTTCGTCCTTCAGTCTCTCGACAATCTCACTAGGTCTTTATCGGAAGAGTAGGGCGTGGTCCGTGATCGTCAGTTGCGCGCCGAAGAGCAATTGCAAGTTGCATCAGTGTTATTTTCGGGATGGATTACTGTCGTCATGTGGTCGGTCGAGGCCGCGGAGGACCGAGCCAATAGTTCCCGTTGCGTCACAATGCGTCTTTCTAGTCCTTAGAGAAGCGATCGCCCGATGACGCAAGACCTTTTCCGATGATCGCCGGACCAGACCACGCCCTTTCGACTTCTCGGGCTGCTAACTCAACGGAATTTGTCACGTGTACCGCCCTCCCGTGACGTCGCTACGCGTCGCCCGTTATTGGTAATCGGTGAGCGACGGCGAGCGCGCGGTCGCCGGGGTGCTGCAAAGCCCGGCCGTCGATCCGCTGTACTTGGTCAGTCGCGGTGGCTGCTTTTACGAGAGCGACATCGGGGGTGAAGAAGGATATGGACGCGGGGAAGAGGACGTCGGGGAGCGATATCCTGCGGGCGATTCGGCGTTGCGTTCTTTCGTAGGGCGGGCGTGGGATGCTGCGTCGGGTTGCATCTCCCGCTGGTGACGAGAGTTCCCCGGGCTTTTTTATTCGTTCTCTCACGCATTGCACAATCAGCGGCGGGCGGTTAAGCGGATTTTCTTGGGAAGGGGGAATGGGCGTGGGATGGGCGGTTCTTAATGTGTCCATATGGGGATTCGGATGCTGCCTTGATCGCTCTTTCTTGTTATATGCCGCCTTCGACCCCTCTCCTCTCCCACCTTTCGCAACAAAATCTCTTTGTATATTTCGTATATTGTAATTTTCATCTTGTGGTAGATAATTTTAAGCTCGTGAACATGCAGTCTTGGACACGTGATGGTGATGAAGGTGACGATGCAAAATGAGCATCGATAAAGCGATTCTCCGGATTTTTATTCACTCTCTCTTCCTCTCCCTCCCTCCTTTCTAATTCCTTCTCCGCGAATCGCGCTCGGCGTCGCGTTGCACCGCCTCGAGTTCTGTCCGCCCCGCAGCGCATATTTCCGTGAATTTATCGTCGGTGCTGTAGCGTGACCCATGAGTGACGTCGGTGGCGGCGGCTGCGGAGGGGTGCCTCGGCACTCGAACGGGGCCGCGAAATGACGGTCGCCGCAATCGGTGGAGGGGGAAGGGTGGAGGAGTAGGTGGACCGGGGTGGAGGGGGAGACTTCTCCGTCATTACTGCCGCCGCGCCGCCGCCCGTCGACGATAGCCAGACCGCAGCGCGCGCGGTGAAATACGGCCGGGCTCTCAGGATGTGGTTAAGCTTTTCTTTTATTCTCGGCATTTTCTTCTTGTGTTTCTCGTCCTGTTCGAATGCCTTTCTAGCTTGTATGGTATGTGAGGTGTTCGGATGATCATTTTATGTATATATTTTTTATTTTCTCTATTTTCTTTACATTGTCTTATTTCTATGCCTCATCGTCTTCTCTCCTTTCCAAGAATATTTGTTTCTAATTTTCCAATTTTCTAATTTTCCTAATACTATATCTAAACACGAGGCGTGGTTAGCCCTCCCCTAACCCCCTTCCCCCCTCACCCCCTTCCCCCCTCCCCCTTCCTCTGCGCCCATTCGACAGTACCCCATAACTTACCGTCTATTTCTCCCCCTCTATTTCAGGCCAGACTTCAACAATGACATTTTTCTTTTCCTTTCTTTCCTCTTTCTCTTATTTTTCTCAAAGGGGGTGTGGTAGGGAAGGGGATGGGGGTAGGGTATGGTTATGGGGTATTTTAGGGGACATTCTGAGGGGGGGGAGTTGGTGATGAGATATAGTTTTGTGATCATGGCTTTACCTTTTTTTTTTTTTTTTTTTTTTTGGGTGGGGGGGGTGGGGGGTCATTGAGTTTGAAATTTTCGTCCGAAAAATGATAGTGACGCTTATTAGGGTTAATCCTGTTTGGTTATTTTCTTTCCTATTCTGACATTGGTCGTCAAGAAGTAATCGTTACTCAGGCTATTCCCGTTCCTCCTCCCTCACCCGATCCCCTCCCTCCCTCCCTTCCCTCCCCTCCCTCCCTCCCTCCCCTCCCTCCCCTCTCCTTCGTGATAGTCACCTATCTGTCTTCAACTTTCATAGACAGAACACCTTGGAACGCAAGATCCCTATATATAAAAACACTTTTTGCCCCCCTTCGTTATTTTCCAAAACGTCATCGCCATTACGCCGGGCCATATATGCGCGTGAAGATGCGGTCGTATCAACCATACATCACCCGGGCCCTTGATAGCTTCATCAGGGCTATGTTCATATAGGGGGGATATAATGGAAGTGGTGGGTGGGGGAGGGGGGAGGAGGAAGGAGGAAGGAGGTGGAGGGTAAGTGGACGCTGGCCTTAACGAGAGAGGCCTTTTTGTGTGTTTCTTATCACTCAGATTGCCTTTTATAAATTAGAAGTGGAGGACGGGGCGAGGGAGAGGAAGAGGCAGGGGCGGGGGATGGGCGGGGGGAAGGGTCATTTGTTTTGAGTGTGTAGGTGTGTATGGGTTCACTTTCGTGTGTGTGTTTTTTTCATCTATTATTTTCTTATAATTTCCATTTCGCTCTTTTGTCTTCCTCATCCCCGGGCTCTCATCTTTCCTCGCGCTCTCTCTTTCTCTCTCTTCCTCTCTCTTCCTCTTTGCTTCCTCCCTCCTTCGTCTTTCCCCTCCACTTTCTCTCTACCGCAAAGAAAAATCGCGATTCCTGGAAAGAAAAATAGACTACGTAAAGCGAGCGAGACGTCAACCCCACCCCACCCTTCCTTACCCCCCTCCCCTTGTCTTACGCTGGTGCCAGGTACACCGAGGTAAGAGACAGCATTGGGGAGAGGGGAGTGGGGAGTGGGGAGTGGGGGAGGTCCTGCTTGGCCATATACGTACCTTGCCACAGGTAACTCGTCCGTTCGCTCTCAGTCTTACTGGCATGATTCCCTTAATTAATGGGTTTTTAATGTTTTTTTTCGAAGGGTTTGGCTCTGGGTGGGTTCATTGGTTGGGTATAATGTGGAATGATGTGCGGCGGTGATAAGAGAGCATTGGTTATTGTCATTAAGAGAAGAGCTGATTCGAGAAAAACGCATGCTCACTCGTATATGTACACACGCAAAAACAAATAAATGTGTGCAATGCATCTTAGTATTTACTCCAGTATCCGAATTTACTAGATTTGTTTAACGCCTTTTAAACGTCTCGAGTGTTAAAAGGGCGCGAAGATGAACGACTAGAATTGGCGACGACGTTTTAGGTCGGGGTGGTGAATAGTGGGGGGGAGGGGGAGTGGAAGGGGTCAGAGGGTGGGGAGTGTTAAAGCAATTTTTACTTTGATAACGCGTTAATATTATCCGGTTGACGTGTTGCCCATTAGTCCGCGAACCGCAATTATCCAGGTAGATGATAAAGTCAGTGAAGCGCCGTCGAGAACCACCTTTCCAGCGAACCCATTTCACCCCGATCTCCCTGTTGCCCCTCCTCCTCCCTCCCCTTCTCCATCCCCTCCTCCTCCCTCCCCTTCTCCATCCCCCCCTCTGCTCCTCTCTCCTTTCCTTCATCCTTCTCTTTATTCTTTTCTTCATCCTTCACTCCCTACCCCACTTCATTCGCGACATTCCTTCCTTCCTTCCCTCCTATACCATCCCTCCCTCCGATCCTTCCCTTCTTTCTACCATCCCTCCTTCCCTTCCTTCCCTCCTTCCTCTCTCCCCTCCTCTCTCCCATCTCTCCCTCCTTCCTCTCTCCCCTCCTCACCCTCCATCCCAACAGACATTTTTCACTGCCCCTTCCCCCTTTTTCCCTCCCCTACCTCCCCCCTCGACCCCCTTCTCTATTATTACCGTCACGACCTGTAGTTTTACGCTTGATCGCTGTCCTTCTACGTTGCAAAGGGAGTGTGGGGGGGCTTCTCTCTCGCATTTTGTTTGTTTTTTGTTTGTTGGCTCACCTTATTCGGTCTTCTTCTTTTATTCTTTTAGTGTGTCTTGGTTGTTTGGTTGAGGAGGATGGCTTATTTTTGTTCTGATGTCTTATTTCTCCACCTCCACTTCCACTTTCCTTCTCCTCTACCTTCCTCCACCTTCCTCCTCTACCCCCAACCTCCCCCACTTTACCTACCTCCTCCTCCACCCCCCCCCCCTCCTCCATCACAATTTATGCCCGTCATTAAGGGACGAGATTTGTGTTAAGTTGTGGACATATTTATGGCCCTCTTGTAAATATTACTTTTTTGAACATTTTTTTTTTATTTAGCATGAAGTAAATTATCCTTCATAGGCTTTGAGGTGGCGAGGAAAAGAGGGAGAGGGGGAGTGGGGTATGTATTTCTTAGGAGGAATTTGGTGTTTGAGTATGTGTTTTCATTTCACTTCGAATTTGTTATCATCATCATTATTATTATTATTATTATTATTATTATTATTATTATTATCAAAAGGGGGAATTGTTATCAGGATTATAACATCATATCATCATTGTTATTATTATTATTATTATCATTATAATTATCATTATTATAATTATACTCATTATGAACCTCGCATCGTCGTTGCGGTCGAGTGCATGCGAAGGTGAAGGAAACCGCAACTATGTTTCTTGGGTTTCGCTTCCATATATCCAATCCGGGCAGGACTAACCGCAGATTGGGGAAGGGGGGGGGGCGATTGAGGTGGGGTGATTGGGTCGAGAAGGAGAGAGAGGGGGGGTAAGGGAGAGGATGGAGGGGTTAGCTTGAGGGGTCGGGATAGGAAGGAAGGAAGGGAGAGGGGTAGGGGTAGAAGGTAGGGGGAGTTGAAGCGAAGGTCTTAAGAATATGATCCAGGGTTATAAATGAGGAGGAAAGGAGGGTGTGGGGGGATACGAAAGGGAGGGAGGGAGGGAAGGAGGGATGCCAGCTGGACCAGAACTAATACAGGGACGCCACCACCACCCCACCACTGTCACCATCACCACCTGTATTGCCATCTTGGATCTTTGCTTCTATCGCTTCAACTTTCTGAAGTGGAATAGTTCGTGGTAATGAGCGGTTCTGTATGGTTTGTATTTCCCTGTTTGGTGTAGCATTTTCTTGTTTCATTTAATTATTTGTTTCTTGTTTTGTTTTGTTGCTTTTTTTGTTGTTGTTGTGGGTGTGGCGAGGCGAGAAAAGCGAACTCGTGCCTTAAAAGGAGACAGAAAGGGCGAGGTTGAAAGGGTGTTTGGCGAGCGGGTGGGTCGGTCGGTAGGTAGGGTGGGTAGGTGGGTTGGCGTTGAAAAAGGGGAATGGTTAGTAGGGTAGGTGGGAATGAGAGGGGGGGGAGGGAGATGGGGAGGGTAAAAGGAGTGCCGCGGCGGCCCTCTTGGATTTAACCTTTTAATGCCAAGGCTTAGGGTGCCGGCACGCTAACGGCTTTTGACGTCTCGGGGTATTTTAAAGTGGGCTAGGCCGAGGCATATAAAGGTCTACATTGAGAGGTAGGTCTAGTTATGGGTTCTTTTTCCTCTTTCGTCTTTTTAACTTTTTTTTTTTTTTTTTGTCCGTTCCGTGTTCTTGTGTCGTTAGCAAGGACTCTCGTTAACGGCGTCGAGTTGTGTTCCCGCCGGCCAAGTGGCTTAGGCTCGTTATCCGCCAGGCGTCTAAATCACCGTTGACGGAAGTGAAGAGAAACATTCTCCGTCAAGAGTCTTTGGCCACTTTTTTTTACGAGTTCTTGGGATTAAGATTCGAGGATCTGGAACACGAAGTAAAGAACGAAAGAAAGAAAGAAAGAAAGGGGAGCGACGTTTCGACTGCACTCGACATACCAATGAAGACGTCGGAGCAGCGGAGCGTCGGCCGCTGGGTTTTAATGGCGTACATGGAGAGAGAATGGGAGGGGCTTCAGTGCTCGCATTTTCTTAATTCTATTTTTCTTCCTCTTGTATATTTATAGAAAATAAATAAGCGCCCCCCCCCCATATATATGTATATATGTATAATATATATATACATACATATACATACATACATATATTCAGGTTTTGTCCCTTTGGTTAAAAGGAGAAAGGTGTAAAAAATACCAACCAAGGAACACGCCCATGCATATGCAGGCAGCACCCAAGTCGGGCGTGCAATGAAGGCTGAGGAGAGAGCGAGGATGTGTAACGGCGGCAGGCAGGCCCAAGGTTGGTCCACGGCGCCGGGCTCGGGGCGGGCTCGGCCGCTCCGCCAGCGTGGCCTACATTTGTGCCTCCGTCCCCCCGCCTTCCTCCTCCTCCTCCTCTTCCTCCTTACTCTTCTGTCTTCTCCCTTTTCCTCCTTTCCCCTCCCTATTCTCCTTCCTTTATTTCCCCCAACCTTCCCAGCGCCTCAGAAATCGAATTTTGGTTCTCGTACCTTGGTTGCATTCACCCATAAAAAAGAGAACAGCGAAAAATGTCTATTTTGTTTTCTTCTCGTCTCCTCCTCTACGCCTTTCGTCACCCTGACACTCAACATACAAAACGAGTGTATTTAGGCTGCTAGAACCCCCCACCACCCCCCACCCCCAGGTGAGATTAATGGGGGGAGTGGGGGAGAGGAGAAGGGAGGGGAAAGGGGGGGAGGAGATTTAGGAAGACTAGGATTTAGTGGGATTTCTGGTATGATTAGGCGACTGGTCAGGTGTATTACGGATTCGTCGTCTCCACTAAGTCGCTTGCGGGACGACACACTACGGGACAGGTTGTTTGGTTGTTTATTGGTAGTTGGTTGTTTGTGTTTGAGGAGAGAGGGGTGATGGAGGGGGGGGGGGAGAAGAAGGGTATATGGTCGGTGGCCAAGATTGATTTTGGTTTTGTAAATATGGTTAGGTAATGTTTGTACATACCCTTTGTTTGTGTGTGTTGTGCCTTGTCTTTCTGTCAGTCAATCTGTCTGTCTGTGTGTTTGTATGTTCATCTGCCTATCTTTGTTTGATTATGGTATTTTCACTAGTTTTGTTTTTTCTCGGTTACATACCAGATAACCAGTTTCGCCTGCTGCGTCATTGCACGGTGCCGTTATACTCTTGCTAGTGTGGCATTATATGTCCTCGTTCTTGCCCCCTACTTTTCCCTCTACTTCTTTTATCTCTAATTATTCCCTCGATCCTCATTCTGACTACTTCCTTCCTTCGCAAGACGTCTGTGGGTCTGCCTTGGCCGCCGTGACGTCACCCATACCTGAGAGGTCGAGAATGTGTGCGTGTGCGTGTTTGTCTTTGTGTGTCCCTGGGGCAGCCACTGGGGCATGACGTGGACTTGGGGGGGGGGGGGGGGGGGGGGGGGGGGGGGGGGGGGGGGGGGGGGGGGGGGGGGGGGGGGGGGGGGGGGGGGGATGAGGAGGAGGGAGCGGGGGGTATGGAGTGGAAGGGGGGGGAGGTTTTGTTTGTAGGCAGTCTGTTTTAGTAACTGTTGGAAGAGGGCGTTTATGATGTGTGATGGGTGCGATTTTTATAGTGCTGGAAAGATGTAGTGATGTGGTTGGTTTCATCTGCAATAGTTTTGCGTTGGTAGATGCATAGTGGGTATTGTTGGCAGATGAGAGAGGGTTATAAAGAGTGGTGCAAGTGGTGGTAGTGGTGGTGTGGTGTTGGCAGTGTTGTAAGCGGAGCGCTCGCGGTAGCTAGCTAGCTTTCTAGGGCCAGGCGGTGACACCTCGCTGACACCAATACCGACGAGAAACGGCCCGGGCGAAAGCTTCCTCCTCTGAACAACCTCTCCCCACACCACCTTCCCTCCGTCAACCTCTCCCCAACCCACCAACCCCATGCCTCCCCCCACCCCCGTTTCCCTCTGTCAACCCCATGTGTGTCTACCCCCTTTCTTCGTCACCCCCAACACACACAAACCCCATGTCCCCCCTCTGCACGTCTCCCCCCCCCCTTGTCTACCACTTGATTCACCTTTGCTAGTCGTCCTTGCATGTGTCATTTGCAAACATTTCCTTGTTTGGCATGTTTGTTGTCGTTTTGACTTGGTATTACTGCTACTGTTTTTGCGAAGATCGG
This sequence comes from Penaeus japonicus, assembly GCA_017312705.2. Classification (NCBI taxonomy): domain Eukaryota; kingdom Metazoa; phylum Arthropoda; class Malacostraca; order Decapoda; family Penaeidae; genus Penaeus; species Penaeus japonicus. The sequence continues at coordinate 59,437 of BOPN01006411.1, forward strand.
GTTTCACAATTGCCGGTGTTTCATAATCATTACTGTTGCTTGGCGCTTCATTATTGTTGTCCGGTGCTTTATTACTGTTGTTCGGTGCTTCATTAGTGATGCTTGGTGCTTCATCAGTGTTGTCCGGTGCTTCATTAGTGTTGTTCGGCGCTCCATTACTGCTGTCTCCTGTCCTTCCGTTGCCATTATTTACGTTGTTTGTCGTTGCGGGAGGGGGGAGGGGGGNATATATATGTATTTATATATATATATATATATATATATATATATATATATATATATATATGTGTGTGTGTGTGTGTGTGTGTGTGTCTGTGTGTGTGTATGTGCGTGTGCGTGTGTGTGTGTGTGTGTCTATGTGTGTGTATGTGCGTGTGCGTGTGTGTGTGCTTAGCATAAACAATCAGTGTGTTTATCTGTGTGTACATCTAAAGCCTATCCTTTTAAAGAATAGATCAATGCACAAACAAGAAGCAAAAGAGACTACACACTATTCCACTTAAACTACCTTAAAAGATACGACCCGATTCAAATCACTTCCCTCTCGAAACCAGGTCATAGTCG